>JAIUZE010066597.1:0-35385 GCA_022085475.1 Heliosperma pusillum | reverse complement strand
CAAAAGTTTTATTAGAGAATATATTTATGAGATTCTATTGGTTAGTAATACAACTTATGGGTTGTCATGCTACCTAGGGTTTCTAATATATTCTATCTCAATTTGTTGTTAACCTAATTAGCCCACCTAGTGTTTTTGCCACCTAGGGATGCGTGCCACCTAGGGTTTCGTGAGCTTGGAATTTTGGCCTCCATAGGTTGTTTTCTTTGTTTACCTAATCTAGGATTCTACTATATCTTTACAACAATATTTTGAGATATTAAGATAAATATATTTCTATAAGATAAACCAAATAATATTTTGAGATAAAGATATTTCTAAAAGATAAGCAAATATTATTTTATGATAAGATAAATATCTTTATTAAATATTATACTAGGGTTTTAGATCTACTATACTTCTAATACTATAAATACTCATTCACATAAAAATTGCAACACACACGAAATACACGAGCAAACACACGGCACATATACTTGTTGTGTTGATTTTCCAAAATCGTTTTAAAAGCAAACCTTTGAGCAAATATTTATTATTTTTTAGAGTTTGTTTTTCAAAAGAGTCGTGCATCAATTATTATCAATCGCTTGAGTGAAATACGTTATTGGATAATAGTACATCATTATAAGCTTACAATTCTTTAATGGGAATTTGTGTGAGTTATATTGTACTTTCTTATTAGCGTAAGATAGTATAGAGTAGTTAGCCAATACTCACTTGAGTTATAATCCTATGTTGATTCGAACGAGAGGGTTGATAAGTTTGTAATCAGTAGAAAGGTACTCAAAATTATTAATCGAGAATAGTGGACGTAGGGTTTCAACGTGTGAAACTGAACCACTCAAAAATCGTGTGCCTCTCCCTTATCTCTTACTTTCGTTTATTTCGTTATTCGCGCTTACTTTGATTAGTTAATTAGTTGATTTTAATTCATAAGATCAAATAATTAATTACATATCATATAAATCGAAAAAGTGGGGCTAGTTTTTAATACTCAATTCACCCCCCCTCTTTCGTATTCGATCAATAGACTCTACATTGGTGTTTTAGCATTTTGCCAAATGGTATTAATTGATTATGATGTTGGTGTGTTTATTGATTTGGGATTGTAAATTTGTCATTAGTATATTTGTAATTGGTCAATCTGTCATTTAACCACTTTGTGGTCTTTAAATGACCAAAATTTGTTACAATGGTCTTCAAATTCCCTTTATTTCAATATGTATATTGATTTTTTTTGCCGTGTCCTAAAAAATTTTGAGTGTCGTGTCCCGTGTCCGTGTCGTGTCCGTGTCCGTTTTCGTGCAACCTAGTCTACAAGTGGTATCAGAGTCGACGATTCGGCTTGGGATCGCATGGCATGATGTGGTGATGATGATCTATGAGACGAACTAATCGCCCCCAAGCTCTCGTCTAGTTAGCAAAAGTAAGCATCGGGGTGCGGAGTAGCACCGAAGTGAGGGGGAGCTAGAAGTCAGGCTAATTAACACACACGTGACCGGTCTCTTGGACCTATTACGATAAGCCTTAACCTCTCACGTTTTTGTTAGCTCTATTCACACTATACCCATGTGAAAGTGCGATCGACAATGGCCAGTTAAACGCTCAATCATACTTTGCATACTAAATCTCATATTAGTTCTAAAATGGTTCGAATACTCAACACCATCACCTCTAAAATCCTGGAGTTACACCTACACTTAATCCTGGCAAACATGTCAATCATGTTAGGTTCAGGTTGGGTCAATTCAGGTTCGGGTTGTTCGGCTTTGCAAGAATTTGGGCCGGGTCGATCAGGTCATTTCGGGTTGAGCCATTTTCATGTTGGTTGGTTCCAAATTATTTTGAGATAAGTGGATAACTATCAATTTCCAATAATAATTGGGTCAGATCAATCGGGTTTCGAATCAGATTCGAGTGTGGACCAGGTTCAAATCGAGTTAGTTTTGTCAAGTATGCCTACACTCATGTCTCATTTGTAAATGTAATAGACAATTTTTTTTTGAAAAAGAAACTTGGACATGCAGGCCCCGCGTCCTAGCCTAGGTTTGGAGGTGGAAAATACATGTCGAATTTTTTTCTTATCCTACATATAGTAATCGCTAAGTAGTACGTTATATGCGGTAACATGTCTCTTCTTCATTGTTGTTTACGTTGTGTGGTTCAGTTAATATAATCGATTGTCGTTGCAATTACCGGATATAATCGATAAGATTATTTTTTATTTTTACTAATATTTTGTCATTTGTATTTGTTTAATTAGATTGTCGTCGTTTAACTATTAGGTTTTCAATATAAATCTCTATTAGTTAATTTGATAGAAGAGATTTCAAGTTTAGAGGTGCTGAAGTGAAATTCTTAGCAATAAGTCTTCTTATCCCTCATAAGTTTCAAAGGGCTCAAGTACCTTCCCCTTAAATAGATAAGACAAGTATAGAGATTCAAAATGACTTATCTTTTCCTATTCGGATATTATGTTATTGGTCAGTGGTCACAATAAGAATTAGTGAATTTTGAAAGAGGTAAATGAGTCCGAAATTGTTATATCGGAGTATGGGCAAGGGACAAGAGACGAGACAATAGAGAATCTAAACACATATGAACAAGGAGAGTTGATCGAAAGGAGACGACGGAAATGGCGGCTGGCGGCGGAGGATCAGGCGGCAGCAGCAGCAGAGAAGGTACGGCGAAATCAACGGTGGCAGATCAAATATCCCTTGCAATTCAATCTACCTCCAATCTTCTTCATCTTATGCAACACTCTTCTCCTTCTCAGGCACCCCCTTTTTCTTTCTCTCTCTTTTTTATTCAACCCAAATCCCCATTTTTAATTCCTTTTATTCTATTTTTATTCCTCTTATCTTATGATACTCCGTAGTATTCAGCATATGCCAAACCCTAGTTGGAGGAATGCTTTGTTTTAGGATGTTTGGAGCTGATGATATTGCAGTTGTGGTGGTTGAGGGTTGTTGTGTGATTTAAAGAATTACTCCAATAATTAGGGAATTACATTAGTCTAGATGTTGCTTTTTTGAGTTTGGGATTTTAGGTCGATGAAATTCAGCTGCATTACTGATTCTCGTGATTGTGAGGAGATAGTTTGAGTGAAGGTAGAATTACGATGTTCGAGCGACTTGACAATTAAGAGGAGGAAGGAATCATGAATTCATGATATAGTTTAGACATTGAAGTAGTAAGGATGCTGTAATCGTTTAACAAATCTCGCTCAAATATTGCGGGGTGTTTCTAAGAGTTGCACCACCGCTTCTCAATTTTCTATCTACATTTTTCTATGATAAGTAGAGATAGTCTTTAGACTAGGAAGTAGAGAGGATGCATGGAGCTTTTTAAATCCATCTTGGAAAATGCAAGGTCGTTCGATGATTCAAGGTTGATATTGGGTCGCTGTTTGACTTTTTAGCGCTTCAAATCAATAGAGGAGAACGATAGGAATATTTTTTAGTCATGGAAGTAGTGACAATACTCGACGAGCCTCAACTTTCAAATTCTCAGTGGTTAATGTAAGATTTTAGTGGTATTCCAAAGGTTTTTACTGCTTGCTCTTCTCTCTAGGTTTCCATTCCATAGATGCTAGGATATGCAACTACATTAGTTGTCTGATATCTGCGACTTGGTCATTTTAATAGCGGTTCATTTTGTGATGCATCATTGTAAAATGTGTCCCTATAAATTGCATCGACCTGCTTATGATAAGTATATTAACTATATTGATATTATTGTATCTAGGCTCAACTCACGAAGCTTCCCAAGAACCTCATGGCAAAAACGGATACCATTAGAAATACGGGGCAAGTATGTTTTATGTTCTATGATTCCCAAATTGTTGATGGAGTTGCTTTAGAGGGACTCTGATAAAATTTCAATTCTCAACTGTGAAACTTTTTAGGTATTAAAACAGTTGCCGCTCGTGATTTCATCGCTGGATGCTTATACAGAGCATGGATTGAACAGGTATTGTGTCTCCAAAACTCACTTCTCTTTTAGAACCTTATCTGAGATCCGACCATCTGTGATGTTATTGGTTAATAAGATCATTGTCTCATCGTTTAGTGGTTTAAATGTTTGTGCTTTGCAGCATTCCTCATTTAAAGACTGTAAGTCAGCTGCTAGAAAACATGGAAAGCTCCCAGCTAAAGTCTCAATCTCAATCCGATCTCTTTCAAGAGAGGTAGTCCTTACTCCGTATATCTTTAACCTCTCTTTAGATAAGAATTATTCCCTCACAAGTCACAGCCCATATATATAGTGTAGCAATTTGACTTTGGTGCTCAAACAACGTCAAACTTTTGAGTATATCTTTCTACCATATACAATATTTACTACTTTTAGAAGACAATAATATGAAAAATCAAACAGGACAAATCTTACCCTATACCTCTACAGTCCACATATATATTGAAAGATAATTTTTAGCCTTGACATTGGCTGACCATTAACGCTAAGAGGATAATAAAATGTGATGGGGTGAGTATGATAGTAGTTGGTACTTATATAGCTGGATTCTGCAGTTTGCAAGTTGCTCAAATGTTCGTTGTGCTTAGCAGGACTCCCGAGGCGTAATTTAGAGAGACTATGAAGTGTTTTGTTTACAATCCATATAATCCTAGAAGGCTGGAACAGTGACAATATATCTTTCGTATGGAGGATCTTGAAATGAGCTTGTTAGTAGAGACTAGAGTGTGCTAATGAAGTAACAGGACCTGATCAGTGTCCGCGCAGTTATGTCACGGTGAGCAAACCTGTGCAATTACACTTCTGGGGATTATAACTTGTGTGTCATTGATGGTTTATGATTTTTCTGCGTGGGGTCGTGGAGTGATATCTTGTTGAGCACTGAAGTTGAGTGTTGTGGATGCATGATTTGCTTGTTGATACTGCATGGTTGACAAAAGGTGACGATGTTGTATGATTAATGATTACATTCTTGAGTTGCATTCAACTGGTGGTCTGGACATGAAATATGAGAGATTATTCTTTTTAATGTTTTATTTGCAATTTACATTTGGTGAGAATATTGATACGGTTATAAAGTCATGCAGTAAAATTGTGGTAGATAGATTATTTTCGTCCCAACTTTTACCAACATGTTGCTCATATCCTCCTATATCTTGAGTTCTTACAAGTCTTAACAGACAGGTACCTGTATATGGTTATTGAATCAGGCCAAGAACAGTAGATTGACGCGATCACTGCTCATGAATGTCATGATAGCTGCAGGTAGATGTAGATCTAT
The DNA here is from genome assembly GCA_022085475.1 of Heliosperma pusillum. NCBI lineage: Eukaryota > Viridiplantae > Streptophyta > Magnoliopsida > Caryophyllales > Caryophyllaceae > Heliosperma > Heliosperma pusillum. The sequence goes on along the minus strand of JAIUZE010066597.1, from coordinate 30,131 downwards.
CAAATTACTGTGGCTACGATTCGTTATGTACACAATATACTGGCTCTAAATCGCCGCCCTTTGTTCAAAGGGATGACTAGTGTCGGGAACTATATCCTGTAGTTTATATTTGGCATGACAAGCGAACTTGTGTGTAGCCATTAGAAGTTTGACAGCAGTTTCGAATCGACATGCTTCTAATAGCATACTGAAGTATGATTATATAAAACAGCTAGCGTGTTATCCTAATCCGTCATTGACCAGCAAACCAACTTATTCCAAGTAGTCGAAGAAAGTAGCTCAAGACAAGGGATGAGGTGCGGAGTTATCGCATAGCATCACCTCCAGGAGGTAAGTGAAGATAAGTGCGAGGGAACTTATTCCATGATCAGATACAGTTATGTGATGAGTGGAACATAGCTAAAGAATATGGGAGTCGAACTTGATCCAAGATACTCTTATTGTTTTATTGCCAAACCAACACGTAATTCTATCATTTCCTTAACCAACTGCTAACTTGCCTCTTCTTCCACGTATGTTATACCACATCAATTTTTTGTCCACATTAGTAGATGTCATGTGAGCCACTTCAGATGCTTTTAGTTTTGCATGATATTAACTTAACTTGGAAATATTTTAATTAAAAACATAACGGCTCAACATGGTTGGATTTCAAACTCGATTGCTAAAACTTGAATAAGATTGTAGATTCCCAACCATAAAAATAACTAATAAAACAAAAATTGACTCAATATATGGCACACAATGGTTATGATGCACTGACAATTCTACTATTTGTGTACGACCATCCGAAATATATGTGTCAGACACAAATAATTTGTGTTCAATTTTTTAAACTTTGCAACTCAGCATTAAATAAATACTATCTCCCTTCAACTTCACTCTACCATATTCATTTTTCTACATTATTCATGTGTGAATTTTTAATTGCATTCCTCTCTCAATAAATAAGTGAAAATATATTCATGTGTGATCTTGTTTGATCCGTCTTTACGAGTACATTAAAAATATCTAACTTTTATAATTTTTGCAAATACGTAGCTAACGATATTTACCGCGTAAAACACGCATTGACAAACGTGAAAAAGTAAAGTGGTAGAGTGGAGTTGAATGGAGGATGATATCATATAATTTAGGGTAAATTGATAACTTATACCTAGTATAAAACATTTTTTCAAATCTTATACCTAAGATACTTTTCTTTCAAAACTTATACCGAAAATCCTCATTTCTTTCATACTCAATACCAAAATTTACGAATTGACCATTTTACCCTAACTAATAACCTACCACCACCCTTAGGCCACCACATTAATCCATCCCCACTACCATATTGATCAACTAACCTCCATGTCCACCATATACACCTCATCACCACCGTCTACACTCACCTTCTGCCCCGCTGGTACCACCATTGGTGTCGGTTTTCCGCCTCAAGTTCAATCCCGTCGACGTCGCTGCCCCTATGTGCTCTCGCTGACGTTTCCCTCAGGGTGACCCCATAACCCGTGGACCCCCATTGCCTTAACCACCACACCCTACCCAAGAAAGCCCACTCCCACCACCGAAAATAAAAGTCAGATCTGATAGTTTTTAGGGTAATGGTTAAGAGCTTTGGGTTGGTGGGTTTTCGACGGGGAGGAGGTGAGGCATGGATGGGGTGTTGGCGAGGGTTGTGACGGTGTTGGGTATATATGAGGAAGTTGTTAATTTGGTGTGATGGCGTTTAATGGGGTGACCTTAGGATGACCTACCGGGGGGAGGGCAATTGTGGTGAGTGGTGACAACACAATAGTGATGGTGGTGGTAATGTCAAGGGGATTAGGTAGGTCGTTTGACGGTGGTTTAGGTGTATGTGGTAAATATTAGAGGTTAAAGATTAATTTTGTGGGGAAAAGGTGGTGATGGGTGAATTTGTGACACCCTCAAATTTGCGGAAAGAAAAAAAATAATTTAATACATAACAAAGGGTGTCATAAATAAAAAGGTTCATACAAAAAGGAAACTAATATTTTACATAAGAATTATACAAGACGGGAGACATATCTCCCGTATAAATACGGAAATAAAAGAGTGTATAATAATATACAATCCTAAGAACCGAATATAGGTCCAAGTTAATACTTCGCTCGCTAGCTCGTCAATGTACCCAAATATGCATTCACCACCTGTTCGACCGCATTAAATATAAACACGGAAGCCACAGTCAGTGGGGAGTAACTCCGAGTCCTCCCAGCCACGAAATGTCGAGTTTAATGAAACATGAATAACATAAAAGCAATGTATATGGAAAATACAAAACTTAAAAATATATGATATGCTTTTCATGTTATGAAACAGATAACTAACAAATAACCTAGCATGTGAAAGCTATCATGTGAAACCGATAATAAACTATAACTCGAGGTAGGGAAGCTGGTATGCTAGCTCAGAGGTTCCTCTCAGAAACATGGCCGTGATACACTCAAACCCTAATCAACACGTATCATGTGAATCAGTTAAAACAATCGGTAATCCAAAAACCTATAATTCTAGCCGGCTGCAAATTCACCTTTTCGAACTCATTATAATCTACAAAACATGAAAGACCAATACCTCTACAAACAGGCATAAGTGCTTAGGGCAGTCAATAGAAGACTTCTGTAACTCGAGGCTATACCACAAGGTAGGAAAACATCCTAGTCCTAGACTGATCAGACCTAGCGACAACAGCTATTCCATTCCCCGTCTCATGACATAACCGTACACAAGAAACTCGGCTAGGCGACCCCCTAAGCAGAGATGGCTAGTACTTAAGCTGGCTCCCTTCCCAAAGCGGAACTCTTAGGATGCCATGCCCCGACTTGGGGATAAGCCCCCCAGGCCCGGGACACAAAAGCTATCAAGCGGCGAACATATACTCGTTAAAGATAGTACGGGCCTATCAATGTAATGGTCCAAGATACTCATTTAGAATTAGAATGGTCAAGACGCCATATACTCATAATTCTCTATGGGTACTTAGTCAACACGACATATATCATACAATTAAACAGTCACGGAAAACATCCTATCATGTGACTAATTGCATATAAATCATAATCAAATATCATATCGCCTCATATTTACTAAGGCTAATTCATTAATTAAATACAACCTTACTTGAAGACAAATCCCCGACCCGAGTCCCGCGACGGGTCATCAGTCAAAACGGGGCTGACTAGATCTTAGTTTGACCAAACCCGTTTGGTCAAACCGGCTAGAAACAGAGTCTTTACCACATAGACTTGAACATAAAAATCATCATATTCATTACATGTTATTTTATTAAAACTTCTAAACATGTGAATTATTATATCATACCAAAACCCGCTTGACTTAAAGGATATTAAATTAAACTACGATTTCGTCTTATAATTTCTAACATGTGAGAAATAATAATTTTATGAAAAACCTTTTTAATTAAATATTTTACTTATTAATATTTCCCACTTGCTAAATTTTACAAAACACGATAAAAATGACGATAACTCAAAAACCGTCACAAGTCCCAAAGTGGGACCCACGGGCTGAGTTGGGCCGGACCCCACATGGGCCTGGATGGGCCCACGGGCCTGTTTTGGCAAAATGGGCTGTTTTGGCCTTGTTAACGGTTTTACTAAAAACCGTTTCTAATTATTTCCCGCATGCTTTAACATAATTAAAATCCGTCAAAACAACAATTAAACAATCCAACATCGACACAACCCAAAGACCAAATCCCGGACCCACCATGGACCAACCCAGACCGGGTCTGAACCGGCCTGGACCGGTCTGGTTTGGTCCGGTTTGGCCAGCCCCTCTCCACGGTTTCCACCCCAACAACACCCAATAAATTCCAACATGCTTTAATCATCAAACAACTATTTTAACAACCAATCTAACCATCATCATACAAAAAAAATTATTATGAATAATCATCAAAATTCATCAAGAACACTAAACATATTAAAATTTCCTAAACAACATAAAAATCATAACTTATTAAAAATCATCAAAATTTATCAAGAACACTAAACATATTAAAATTTCCTAAACAACATAAAAATCATAACTTATTAAAAATCATCAAAATTTATCAAGAACACTAAACATATTAAAATTTCCACACAACCTAAAAATCATAACTTTATGGAAAATCATAAAAATTCATACAACATAATAAAAACAACTCTTTATCATATTACTACCAAAAATTCCATAAATCATAAAAACATGAACTAAAACAAAGATGAACCAAAAACTAAAGAAACCAAGGCTAAAGCTATTTTACTAACTAAAACCATAACAACCATAACATGAACCAAAACAAAAGCTATGTGACATTAATTCGTCGAGTAAATCGGAATTGTTACCTTAGCTAGCAAAACCAATTAGCATCAAAATAATAAGAAGTATATAATTAAGAAACCCTCCTACTAATCTTCACCCAAAATATACGAGTCTCCAAACTCGTCTTCAAAATATTCCCCTATAAGAAATAACAAGAAAACATTATTAGAACTAAAAATATAAATTTCCATAATTAAAGTGTTGAAAACGATCTTGACGGAATTGAAATTAAACCATACGTGAAGATGGAGAGCGAAGAGGAGAGTCTAGAAATATAAGATAGGAAGGATTTAATTAAGAATTGAAGGTTTTATGAAGGTTTTGCTCAAGAACAATGAAGAACTAATGATGAACGACGAAGAACACGAAGAACGATTAAAGAAATCGATATTTTGATCTTTATTTGATTTATTGTAAAATGAAAAGTTGTTAGTGAGTAATGATGGTAGGATGAGCCGTGTAAATATAGACAAATAAAGATGTCGGGTTTTGAAATTGTTGTTACGTAATTGACTCGCGTTTAATAATTATTTTACGGTAAACGATTAAATATAATTAACGATAAAGTTAATTACACTAAATATCAAGATATTATGTCATTAATAATCAAAAGAAAGACAAATATCTAGTCCTATTAGAGGACTTATGAGCCGTGTGAAATGATGAGAAGACGGATCTGATTTCGATCGTATTGCGTAATTTTCGTTAACTGATCGATAAAGTGAAATAATATCTAGATATTATGATATATTAATCAAAAGTAATGAAAATATCAAGGTCTATTAGAGGGGAAAGAGAGCCGTGTGGGATAGGTGATATCGGGTCTGATTTTCCTCGATTTGCGTAATCTTCCGTTGACGGATCGATAAAGTAACAAATATCTAAGATATTTGTATTAGTTTAATCGAAAGAATTAAAATATCTAAAGTGAGTGGAAAACGATGACATGGCCGCGTGACTCATGCCAAAGTCGAGTTTCGAGTTTGTTACGGGATTTACGATGAGTCGTGAATAGTTAAATGACGTTTGGTTTAAAACCGTAAAAGTTATTCTTTAAATTCCGAATAAATTCAAAATAATTTTATTAAATTATGATAAATCTTAATAAATCTTTATAAAAATAAATCAAAAATATTATTTTTTTAAATAAAATTTCGGTCTTCAAACTTGTAAGGCGAGTCGGGAAAAGTCAACGGAAGTCAAAGTCGACTTAAAAGTCGAGAAAATTCAAAAATGACTTAAAAGTCAAGAAAAGTTTATAACGACTTAAAAGTCAAGAAAAAGTCAATGACGACTTTTAAAAGTCAAGGAAAAGTCAAAGACGACTTAAAAAGTCAAGAAAAGTCAAAGATGACTAAAAACGGTCTTTTCATGAAATCTCTCAGAAATTCCAAATATGCACGCGGAATTTCAAAATAAGACTCGGAACAAAATTTTCTATTTTAAAAACTTAAGTTCTACTGAAAAGTGTTAGTAAATATTTTTACTAGAAAAATTGGGCACTTTTCGGGTTGTTACATTATACTATCATCATCGGGTGTTTGGCGGGAGTCTCATAAATTTCAATATCGACAGATATAGTTTATCTACACCATTCATATATGAAAGCATGCATCATTATTCTCCTTTAATACATGTTGTAAAGGTGCATATTGTAGCTTAATATATTTAAAACACAATTTGGTGTGTAGTAATTAATGTTGTAGATTACCCACTTGAAGTGAACATGGTATGTAGTTATGACACATAAATGAGTAAATACAAGGTTATACTTATATAAATTCAAAATTCAATTATCATAAATAAAATTATTAGTAATATTCACAAAAATAAATTTAACTAGCGTACTTAATAATATCCGAAAATAAAGTAATAGTTAAACTAAACGAAAAATAAATGGCTTAATTCAAACAAATAAAATTTAGTCGAATTTCTGGACACTACCGTCTCCAATCAATTCTTCTATCAGGGTCTGAAAATAAATCTGAGACATCCAAATCCAAAAATTCGCCGGAATTGAAAGGTTGAATATCATCTCCATTACATTAATTTGTCTCCACATTTTCATGCTCAGCAGCAAAATTTGCCTCTATATTCTTCCCTTTATTATCTTTAAGAGACTGCTCGTAACGATCGAAAATACTGTACGCAAGATGGTCTGATTGCATTGACCCAAGAGAGATAAACATCAATGTTTTATGCACTTTTGTGGGATCTTGGAAGTTAGTAGTGTAGTTATGCCATGAAGGATTGTTTGGAACAGACAAACAATAATGTTGACAGAAGAATAAAAGGTGAAAAACGGCACTCAACAAGGGTATTTTTGGTATTTCACAATTAATTCATACTTTTTGCATTTAATATATTCTAGAGTTTTTAGGGTTATATATTAACAAATAGAAATTGCAAGTAAAAGTGAAGTGCACTTAATTTGAAAACTATAGGGCTAATTTACACCTACTAAAACATATGGGGCTCAATTGCACATGCAATTAAACGTTTGGAGGTTATTTGCTACTTTTCCTTTATTAAATTTCCTAAATCGAACAAACTTAAATTTTAGTTATTTTCTTAAAAAACTTGTAGTTGGTACATTTAAAAAATAGAAATATTTAATAAACGGTTGTTTAAAATAATGCTAAAAAATAAAGGTATTTGTCGTTTTGTGTTGGTTTTGAATGTATTTGTAAAGATGATGTCCACGTAGGCTCGGGTTTTCAAAATCTAAAACACGGAACAAACACGTCATTACGATTGACATGTCATTACAATTTTTTCTTTAAAAAAAACGACATAGACATGCCTGTAACAACAAATTTTGTATTGCAATCAAAGTGTAACACAAGATAGAGAAACAAATAAGTTTATATTCACATCAAAAATTTATATGTACAACCTTTATTTATCCATTAATTCTACAACATTACTAAAGGTACGAGTCTACGGTCTTCGAGGCTCGCTTGCTTGGCTTTTGCTTCTTGATAGGGTCGCGTTCACTTGAATCTCTCTTCGATGCTTGAATTTGATTTGAGTGTCCTTGTTTAAGTGGCACGATTTTGTGGTGCTTGTTGTCTACTTGCGAAGGAGATTTGTAGAGAGAAGTTGAGAGCTTTTGATGTCTTTTTTTCTCTTCACTTTGGCAAATGAGTTTTTCTCTTACTAAAGTGATTTTTCTCCCCCTTGAAATAGTGGAGAAGTCTCTTATTAATAGAGAATCCTCCCTTGGTTAGTGGACTTAGAAGACTTGGGCTTCATTTATGAGCTTGACTTCTCAATTGAGCCCAATAGACTCTTTTGCGAGCTTGACTTCTTTTTTTTGAAAAAAAAAACCCAAAAGGTTTAAATAGTATTACTCAAATCATTATCATCAGTACAAGCAATGTTTTCAGGGAGATCGTCCTGCCACACTCGTCTACTGACCACCCAAGGGATAACATGGGCTAGCTCATGTGCTACTCTATTAAACTGTCAACGAACAAAAGAAATTGAAACATTATCGAAAGAATTACAAATAGCATAGATATCATTGTAAACTAGGAAGATATCGCTGCTACGGCCGAGTTTTCGTCGTTTGAGATCGTCTATAACCGTCAAGCAGTCACCTTCCACAACCACATTTGTCATGCTAGCATCTCTAGCTTCTTGTAGCCCTCGCAGTACAGCTACTCCTTCGGCCATCATAGGTGTACTTCTCTTTTGGACTCAATTGACTCTTTTGTGAGATTGACTTCTACTTTGGGCTCAATTGACAATTTCCTTTGCTTTCGGACCCAAATAACTCAATTTGCAATATGGATCGATCCAGATTCCACTAAGCGGGACATATATAATTAAATTAAGCTAAAATTTGATATTAACTTAAAAATAATTCATATTATTTATTTTCTGCACTTTACTAATTTTTCGTGTCTACAAATTGCCCCCTCGGGACCTTGTCACGTACACCGTTTGGAGTGTGTTGGAGGGGTGAGGTCACGATGTTTTTTTTTTGTTTGTTTGACTTGGAAGTTCATGCACGCTTACTTGTCGTAGAAGCACTCATTTTTTTACTTGAAAGTATATGAGTACCTTGACTTATCGTAAGAGTAGTCAAATAATTTTTATCTTGCCCCCTTTGTCTTGACTTGGAAGTCCACAAGGGTTTAGCTTGTTAAAAGAGTGATTACGTAATTTTTTTTTGACTTGAAAGTCTATGAGTACTTAACTTATCGTATAGTAGTACCCATGTGAATTTTTGGAACGTCACGCTATCATTATTTGACTTAGCGGATAACTTATCTCTCCCGAAATGCATTTTCCTACGCCGTCCAATTAAACATGCATCCTTACAGGTTAATTAACCATGATGAAGGGTTATTTTATGCTTGCTTCTAAATTCACGAACAACATAACAAAGACAACATTTCAGCAACTCAACGTAATTTTACATTGATTAAGCCATTTAAACTTGGTTAAAATAAATTACTCCACAACCTTTATGTATTTAAATGGAATAATAATACTTTTGCTCATTGCAAACGAAGGTTACATCACTAAATTTTGTAACAGCAGTTTTAAGAGCTCGTATATAAGACCAAACATCGACATAGTGACTTGCTTGCTTATACAATCACATGATGCATGCTCATACCCTCCTTTTCTTGTTAGTGTCGTTTAATGTATTCTGTTTTCTTCTTCCTTTTTATTTGCACACTCATCAAACTATCATGAATCTCAGTTGATAATTTGTTTTATATTTTTTGCTTTTAGTCTCGTACCATCATGATAATTCGATGATTACACCAATGCCCATAATAAACTTTTGCTTTATTCTCTTTATATGAACATGCAGTACTAATAAATCAAAAAAGTGCATTTTTCATCAAATGAATTTGCTAGGCTGCCACCATTTCCACATAATAGGTAAAAAGATCAGAATATTGACATGATGTGGATGTGCTAGGCTGCTGCCAATTTTCTGTCAAATCGATCGAATTTCTGCCCCGTTGCTCATCTCTTCATCTTGAAGACAAAGACCCTCCATCTTGAGTCTTGTGTTATTTTGAAGTAGATCTTGCTTGAATTGTTTTTTCAATGTTATAACCAGAATAGCTATAACTTTGTATAGGAACTTCCAAAATTATACCTCAAGCTCCTAAAACATTGTCTCACAGAAATCTTTAAAGTTATGTCTTACGCTCCTATAACTTTGATCTCCTTTCTTGTAATTGTTGTTAGCTATGATAAGACTAAAGCACACAATTACATGCATATGATATATCAATTAAAGCACATTATCAAGTATATACATGTCATTATCAAAACTATAAGATAGGTCCAACAAATTCCCCCTTTTGATGATGACAAGTCTCTTATGATTTCTCTTATAATTGTGACTAAGGGGCGTTTGGTTCAACAAAGAGAAAGAAAATGAAAATAACAAAGAGAATAAAGGGGAAATCAATGGAATTACCCATTATTTTACTCATTGTTTGGTTTATTAAAGAAAGGGAATGGCAAATATTACTTCACAACCAACCACCACCACGTCCCACCACTGCCACCACCACCAATTAAAGATGTTGCCGGTACTGCAATCGTTGGTGTCGGAAAAACCACCATGTTCCACCAAATCCACCATCCTCCCTCGCGGATCTCCGTTCACCACCACTAAAAACACCAACTCAAAACCCTTTGAAACACTCCCTAACACCCAAAAACCCCTCCCCCACCCACAAAACCACCAGATCTGGTGGTTTCAAGGGTGAGGGAAGGTATTTCGGGTGTTAGGCAGTGTTTATAAGGGTTTTGAGTTGGTGTTTTTAGTGGTGGTGGTGGATTTTTTTATAAAGGAGAGGAGATTGCGTCGGCGGTTGTTCAAGGTGGGCGGCGAGCAGAGGCGGCGCATAGGGTGGCAAAGCCGGTGACCACGTGCTGGTCGGAGATATATTTGTGGTGGAAACATGGTAATGTTGGTGAGAGAAAGGTAAAGAAATTTCATTCCCTTGGGGGTGAGTGGTAACAACTTTGAGGGATTTGGGGGTAAAAGAGGGGGAAAGGGAATCATTAAAATGGTTAAACAAACACCCACAAAGGGAATTATTATATTTTATTCTCTTATCTTTTCTTAAATACCCTCAACCAAACAGCCCCCAAGTATAGTTCCCCCTCAACAAAATACTACCAAAATTATAGTAACGTTGATCGCAAGAACATAACAACTTAGCCAAAGTTATAACTTGAAAGACTTTAAGAGATAACGGGTCTTGACAAGGAGCAAGCTTAAGCAAAGACTCAAATCATATCATTTCTTCCCCCTCTTGGCATCATTGAAAAGACAAGAATAAGGATATAAAATGACTAGAATAACATACTCCAAGGCAAGAAATAGATATGCAAAATACACAATACTTAACGATTCATAGCAAGCAAAATCAAGTACTAAATGTTAATTAAACTACAAACCACAAAGAAAAGTGTTAATTGCCAATGAGTCGAATATAGTGTAAGCCAAAATGGGCCGAATGGACAATAGGATAAGTAGTTTAAGGACAAACAAATCAAGACGATAAAAATCAAGGCATATTGGGTTGACGAGGGATAGAGGGGTCGATATAGCTGGGTCGGGTACGGTACTCAATGGTGTCAAGGCAATCAAAGCACTTCTTCACATGATTAGCTTATGCGGTGAGGTATGAATCAAAGTTCCGAACCTTCATGGATAGGGCCTCCGTCGCATCAAAGAGAGTGTGCAATCCATCTCGCATTGTCGCACCACTCTTCACCAAAGCACCTCCTTGGCTAACCAAGAATTGCATCTGATCCCATTGCGTAAATATTTCTTGCCTAACATTGACCACATTCCTATCAATTTTAGCAAGGCAACCATTAACCTCCGTCATCCAAGCCTTCAAGTCACCACTCACAACCGACCCATCATGGTCACGGTTTCAGCTAGTACTCCCCAAAGCCACGGTTTTGACAACCTTGTCAACAACCTCATCGATTTTCTTGTCTTGCGCATCAAGGCGCTCCATAACCTTCCCCATACAAATATCCAATTTTGTTTCAAAAGCCAAAAAATCAACAACATTCGGCTTAACATCAACCGAACCAATCTTTGACTGAAAAACCAATTCCGGACCCAATGCCTCTATTTTCATGAATTTCAAGAAAGTATCATTCATATCATCTTTCAAATTGACGCCATAACTAGTCGGATCAACAGCCCCCTTAGCCTCAAGAACCCGAGACACCCACATGCCATAGGGTAAGTCTAGGGTCGTGTAGACCTTATCTTCGATCATCGAAAAGCTAGTTTGAGAAATTCGAGAAACAATAAGATAAGCAAGGTTGACACGGTAACCCTCTAGCCAATTCTTAACCACCATCATCTCATAACATCAAATTTTATCCCGTCCACCCCGACGCGGAACCACCTTATTCCATAAAAAATTTAAGAGAAATTTCAATTTTGGAGATGAATTCCCCGCCAACACACAACTCGACAACGTAGCCTTATCATCAAAATAACGCTTAACATTCAGTTTTGCCGTATCTGACAACTCTTCCCACGACGTACTTGGGTCTATTTTGGCTCCATCATCAGGAACCAAAAACAGAGTACAAAAGTCGTCAACCAAAACCGACACTTCACGGCCATTCACAACAGCATGCAAAACTCCAGATTTCAAATAGACGGAAGCATAGAACTAAATTACCTCGATGGGGTAGATCGGACCTGAAAAACGAGACACATGCTCCCATTCTTGAAATTTCAAGCAATCGTTGAAGAATTTTAAAGCTTGATATTTTTCACACCATGCTTTCGGGAAACTTCTACCACCATGAATGCCATACTTTCCAGTTTGCAACCCGATTAACCAATTTTCGTTCTTCCTTTGTCAACCGAAGTTTGTCAAGTCCGGATGTCGTTTCATGGGGCAAGACTCACAAAACAGAGGGCTTTTTGTCCCCTCGATTTCCGTGATTTCTATGTCTTCACTAGCATCGACTTGTACCCTATTCTTCCCTTTATTTAATCGACGCCTCTTAGTACCTTCAAGAACCGAACCCGACTCGGTTTGGGTCAAACTGGGTGATTTTTGGTTGGGTTGTGGTGATGGATTGGTAGACATGCAAGGTGTTTGAGTTTTGGAGTTTAGGGTGGTTGTGTTTTTGGATGTGGACCGCGTAGAAGCCATTTTTAAGAGCTTGGTTTTGTTTGTTATTTTTCGTGTATAAGAAGGAATTAAGGTGGTGTTGGTGATTTGTGTTGATTTTGATGGTGATGGTGATAGGTAATAATGAAAGGTAGTGTTGGGTTTTGTGTTTTGTAGGGTAGCACGTGCAGCCGTCCTCTACTCCTCCTATTTCCCTTTTTTTTTTAATTTGGGTAGGATAGAAAAAAGAATCTGGGGTAAATATAGGAGAGATATGGTAAGGATAGGATTAGGTAACTAAAAAGATATGGTAGAATATTATGGTTAGGAATTTCAGTCAAGGTGAATTGCATGGGTAGAATTTTTGGTTAATTAGGGAAGTGAATAAGATAGATTTTTGGCAAATATGTGGTCCATAATTCAATATTCATAAAATACTTAATATGCAAGATATTCACGTAAAATATATAATATTAAACACAAATATACTAGCAATATAATACACGGACACAGTCATACAATCTTGTCTTATTCTAACCAGTCATGCAAGTTCATAAAATAAATACGACGAATTTAATTGCTACTGATTAAACCAATTTCCAGCCGCAAAATCTCAAAACGTCATCTTGCTAACGCCTTTGTTAAAATGTCAGTCCATTAATTTTCAATACTACAAAATTCTAGTTTAATGTTGCCCTTTTCTACATGGTCGCGTAAAAAAATGATGTCTAATGTCTATATGTTTAGTACGAGAATGCTTAGCTGGATTCTTAGAAATAATAATAGCACTCGTATTATCACAAAATATAGGCATACAACTAACATTTACACCAAAATCACATAGTTTTTGCTTTAACCAAAGTAATTGAGAACATACCAGTCCTGCAGCTATATATTCGGCTTCAGCAGTAGATAACGCAACAAAATTTTGCTTCTTTGAGCCCCAAGTTATAATGCATGGTCCAACAAACGTAGCGAATCCAGAGGTACTTTTTCTGTCTAAAGAACATCCTGCATAATCTGCATCTGAATATCCTACTACTAGATCAAAATTACACTCAAGTGGATACCATAAGTATAAATTAGATATACCAATTAAATATCTCAGAATACGTTTAACCGCAATCATATGTGACTCTTTTGGACACGATTGAAATCGAGCACAGACACATACATTAAACATAATGTCAGGTCTACTTGCAGTTAAATATAATGAAGAACCAATCATACTTCGATATGTAGTCTGATCGACACACTTACCATTTTCGTCTAAGGTCAACTTTTTATCAGTTACCATAGGTGTGCCCATTGGATGAGCGTTCTCCATACCAAATTTCCAGATTAGCTCCTTGATATATTTCTGTTGGTGGATCTTTATACCTTCCTTAGTTTGTTGAATTTGCAATCCTAGGAAGAATTTCAATTTTCCCATCATGCTCATTTCAAACTCTGGGGTCATTAGATCTGAAAAGTATATGCACAATTTATTGTTAGTAGAGCCAAAAAAAATATCGTCTACATAAATTTGAGCAACAAGTAAATCAGAACCCTCGGATTTTAGAAATAGGGTTTTATCGACAGATCCTCTTTTAAAATTGTTTTGTAATAGAAATTTAGACAATCTGTCGTACCATGCCCTAAGCGCTTGTTTCAAACCATATAAAGCTTTATCAAGTTTAAAAACATGGTTTTGAAATTTGCTATTTAAACATCCGGGAGGTTGTTCAACAAAAACCTCTTCTTCCAAATATCCGTTAAGAAATGCAGTCTTAACGTTCATTTGGTACAGTTTCATTCATTTATGAGCTGCGAAGGCGATAAGCAGACGAATAGCTTCAAGTCTTCCTACAGGTGCAAAGGTCTCGTCATAATTGATCCCTTCCTGTTGATTATATCCTTGAACGATCAATCGAGCCTTATTACGAACTATAACTCCTGAGTCACCCAATTTATTTCTGAATACCCATCGAGTACCAATCACAGTTCGATTTTTAGGTCGTGGCACTAGATGCCAAACTTTATTATGTTCGAACTGTTGAAGCTCTTCTTGCATTGCTACAATCCAGTCGGATTCTGCAAGTGCTTCTTTGATGTTGGTAAGCTCTATGGTAGACAGAAAGGAATAGAATGAACAAAAGTTATTTAATGTTCGTCTTGTTTGAGATCCCTTATTCAAAATTCCTAGGATACTATCCATAGGATAATGATAGGCTATCGCACACCTAATCAAAGATAAATACCCTGGACACAAGTGAATGTAGTAATAGGGGTCGAACACAAGGAGACGGGAGTTGCTATACAAGTTGTTATGAGGTGAATTCTATCAACGTCGGTTATCGATTGGTTTGTGCGTTTATGAAACAACAATAATAATAAAGGAAGAGTCTAGGGAGTTTGGGTCACACATGCAAATTATGTAAATGCTCAAGTCAAACTAGGAAATTGATAATAACGATAATTATTTAGGCTAAAGACACCTACCTCTCGATATTAGTGTCAATCATAGATCGGGTCCTAACGAACTCTCGCTTTGGCTAGGTCGATCTACTAACACATGCTTAGTCTAATTCAATTACATACCTCTCGACTCATAGAAAGAATTAACGAATATAATCAAGGATTGTGATCAATAATCAAAGACTAACAATACAATGCAAGCATGTGATAGAAACAACTATTTGATATCATAACATCTCATTTCAACAATTGCAAATATTATTTATGCATGGCTTCCCTAATTCCCTAGACAAACTAACTACTCTTGCATACTGATAACTAATCTAATGAAAAATGATAAGTAAACATGATAACTAATGCCCCTAAGTGTCGAAGTCCCTCTCCTTTATATAGGGAGGGGACTTGAAACGTAAGATTTCAAAGAGACCAAACCCCGATCGGGGAATGGAAACCCCGATCGGGGTTTCAGTAACCCGGCTATATTTGCTTAACTGCTCCATTTAATGCTTTAGGAATCCTAAGCTATGTCTTTAAGCACCTTAATTCTCCGGTTAATTGCATAGTTTTGGGATTCCTTGAGCATCTAAAGGAGCATCCTATGTTGAGTTGTGGACTCCTTGCATTGGACTTCATTTTTGGTTTCTCATTTGCATTTGAATCCATTTCACTAATCTTCATGCTTGGCTTGTCATTCTCCATTTTAACCTTCCATGGTCCATTTTGTTTCCATTAGCTTGTTGGACTTTGGTGCTTGCTATTGTGTTAGGAAAAAGCCTCTAAATGCTTAGATTCCTACAAAATGTAACAAACACAAGCAATACACCTAGAACACGTAATTAGCTCACAAATATACTAAACAAAGTATAATAATCTAATAAAATCGAGCTAAATTAGGGAGTAAAATCATATAAAAACTAGACATATCAGATAAGAACACTTATATTTCCATTTCTTAGAGTTCCTAGGCTCATCATCATCTGATGAATTCTCACTTTTCTTCAATGATTCATAGTCAAGATTGGTTCCCCCTGAGCTTGACTCCGGGGTTGTAGCTGAAGTTGATACAACTTTAGTTACATTATCTTGATCTGGGTCCAAAGTTATAGCATCATCAGATATAACTTCAGTTTCCTTATTCTTGTTTTGAGAGGAGACATTCGTATCATCAACAATTGTCTCAGTTCTCTTTTCAAGATCATTTGCGGATTTATCAAGTTCATCATTGATTCCTTCAATAACTTCTTCATTGATTTCTGGTAAATCATCCCTTTAAAGGCGAAAGTCGGGATCATTCATGTCTTCTTCTTCATTCTTGAGTAGTCGTCGACTAGGACGAAGAGCTACATTGATCCACCACGGCTTTTGACTTTCGTAGGTCCACACAAATCCATGTGTAACAACTCAAGTGGACGTTCTGTACTTACTACTCGTTTTGTTTTGAATGAAGATCTAACTTGTTTGCATCGGGGACATGAGTCACACATCTTTTCTTGTTCGAATTTAATTGAGGATAAACCCTCAACTAAATCCCACAATTTGAGTTTCTTTAAAATTGTTGGATTAATGTGTGCAAACCTCTTGTGCCACAAGCATGAATCATCTACAGTAGCTTTCATGCACGTAAAAGAACTTGTAGTGACTTTGTTTAAATCAATCATATACACGTTCCTCTTACGTAGACCTTCTAGAATAACATTACTAGTACTTTCAATTATGATGCGACAAACATTTGAATGAAAAACGACTTTATTGCCTTTGTCACATAATTGAGAGATACTTAGCAAGTTGTGTTTAAGACCATTTACCAGATAGACATTATTAATAGCATGTGAAGAAAATATACCAATCTTACCTACACCGATTATCTTGCCCTTCTTGTTGTCTCCAAAAGTGACCTTGCCACTGTCGAAGGGCCCTAGTGAAAGAAAAAAATTCTTATTTCTGGTCATGTGTCTCAAACAACCACTGTCGAGATACCATTGATACCATTGATTATTTTCTTTCACTATTATCTGCAAGGGAATCAAATAAAACTTTTAGGTACCCAAGCTAAGTTGGGTCCTTTATGATTATTAACTCTATAAATTTGATCCTTCCTAACCCATACCTGTTTTACAATTCTTTTGATCTTAACATAGAGTTGTCTAGGTTTATTATAGTACGTTTTAGGTTTTCTATTTTCGTGACGCACACTAGGTTTGAATAAGTGCTTTTGATTCACTTTCACTTTGGATGATGAAGATTTTGATGTCTATTCGAAAGCCATGTCATAAAATCATCTGAACTTATTGTTTCTAAATTCTTCACATTCAGGTTTAGGTTCAGGCTCATCAATACTAGACACGTAATGTTCTTTAACAAAATCAGTTTGATTTTTGTTGTCATTGACATATTTAACACAATTCTCTTTAACATGACCAGAGTGACCACAATAATTGCAAATCAGATATTCTGAAATATTGACATATTTCTTTCTTCTGAAATCACGGTCAGAAGGAGTGGATTTGCACTTATCATGGTCTCTGCGACTATATTATTCATGTCCTAGACCCATCTTCATGTTATTGTTAGATTGTTTTGTAAGGAAGTTTAAGACTTTCTGACTTCCTTCCCATTTATCATGAACTTTTCGTGCATGTAGGAGCAATTCCTTCAAAGACTGAATTTCTTTTTTCACATATCGAATGGTCTATATTTGAGTCTTTGGAGGGATTGTCTTTTTTAAAGTTTTCACGAAAACCATTAAAGCATTTGTTCAAGATAAACTTCTCCTCATTATGTTGATCTTTGGCTTGGAAGAATTTAGCCTCTATATCTTTCAATTGCTGAGAAAGAAAAGAATTTTGTTTCTTATGATCAATGATAGCAACTTCCTTCGCCTTAGCTTCAGATTTCAAAAGCTCGTTAACTTTCTTCAATTCTAAAGTTATAGCTTCATTAGCTATAACTTTAGCTTGAAGATGCTTAATGTTGAATATTAACTCTGAGATTATAGCTTCATTAGCTATAACTTTAGACTCAAGAGCCTCTTTCTCAATTTTTCTCATGTTTGAAGTTGTAGCTGGAGTAGCCATAACTTTAGATTTGAGCTTTTTAGCTTTGGCCTTCAAAAGTTGGTTTTCCTCAGCAATGTCAAGAATTTGTTCCTTAAGGTCTTTTAACTGAAGACTTTGATCATGACAATGATCTAAGGTTTCTTCAAAATACTTAATTAAAGACTTCTTAGACAATTTCTTAACTTGCTTTTTAAGTTCAAGATTACTAACCTCTTCATCATCTTCTGAATCTAATTCTAAATCTCAATCACCGACACGGCCCATCTCAGATTCACTCTCGTTGTCACTATCAGAAATTAGTTCAACACTGACGTTCCTCAGACATAGGTTGGCAACTTCTTCTTCCTCTGACTCGTCGTCTTCTATGTCGAGATCTCCCCAGCAATAAGCCATCATGACTTACTTGAATTCCTTCTTGGTTTTGTCTCGTTGATTTTTGTCTTTGATTTTCTTCCAGGTAGGGCAATCCTTAATCATATGATCATTGTCCCCACACTTGAAGCAACCACGACTTAAGAGAGACCCTTTTGACTCGATTGGATTCTTATAATATTTGTTAGTGTTATTGTTAGGCGTTTTTCCTTGTTTTCAATTAAAGAATTTTTTCTTAAAACGCTTAGCAAATAACACCGTTTCATCTTCAAGATCCGAGGCTTGTTTTTCGCTAGACTCAGCTTATGAAGCCAATTTCTTACTATTGCTATTGTTTGCCTCATCCTCATCAAGAGTAATCTCGTGAGCCATTAGAGTTCCGAGTAGCTCTTGATAGGATAGGTCGGATAGAACCTTACATTCCTCAATTACCGTCACCTTAAGTCTCCATCGTCTAGACAGACTTCTAAGGATCTTTCTAGCAATTTCCTCGGAGTCAAAAGTTTTTCCAAGATTTTTTCAATTCATTAATGATACTAGAGAAGCGAGTGGACATGCTATCAAGTGATTCATTTTGCTCCATAGAAAACAATTCGTATTTTCGCATTAACAATGCAATACGTTGCTTTTTGACAACAGTTGTTCCCTCATAGGCTGACTCTAGACCATCCCATATTTTCTTGGCAGATGAACTAGATGAGAATCGATCAAACTTGGTAGCAATCATGCCGTTTTGTAACAGACTTATTGCTTTTGAGTTTTTCTCAGCTTTCTTATAATCCGCCTCAACATAGTCCTCTTCTTTCTTTTCGGTGGAAGTGCCAATAATAGATCCAAGCATGATCTTATTAGGGTCATTCTTAATGATTGGCCAGCACCCCCAATCGTTACCCTTTATGTAATGGGTCATCATATTTTTCCATAAAATATAGTTCTTCCCATTGAATACGGAACACTTTAAGTGTTTGGAATCCATTAAAATAAAATTAAATGCAACGGAAAATTAATAAATAAAACAATAAAAATGGATCAGACTCCTTGTTGTAAGGCAATCAAGAGCAGGAGGGTCTGATACCAATTGTAGAGTCTATTGATCGAATACGAAAGAGAGGTAGGGGGTGAATTGAGTATTAAAAACTAGCCCCACTTTTTCGATTTATATGATGTGTAATTAATTACTTGATTTTATGGATTAAAATCAACTAAATACTTAATCAAAGTGTTGAGAAAGTAACGAAAATAACGAAAATAAAGAAAGACACAAGAGGTTTTTGAAGTGGTTCAGTTTCATAATTCGAAACCTACGTCCACTATTCTTGATTAATAATCTTTAGTACCTTTCTACGAATTACAAAAATTATCAACCCACTTGTATAATCAACTATGATTATAACTCAAGGTGAGTATCGCTAAATACTCTATACTATCTTACGTTAATAAGAAAGTACAATGTAACTCACAAAGATTCTCGTTAAAGAATAAGTAAGATTATGTGATGTACTATTATCCAATAACGTATTTCACGCGAGCGATTGATAATAATTGATGCAGGACTTTTTCGGAAAAATAAACAATAAAATAATAAATATTTTACTCAAAGTTTGTTTAAAATCAATTTGTAAAATTCTCTCAATTGTATGTAAAGCCGTTGGTGAATAATTGAGATGGAAGGAGTATTTATAGTAGAAGCATAGTAGATGTGAAAATCTAAAATCCTAACTTTCTCTTTAAGAAATATATTTATCTTGTATATCTCAAAATATTGTTGTAAAGATATTATTAGAATCCTAGGTTAATGTAAACAAGGAAACGTGCCTATAGAGGCCAAAATCCTCATCACCACGAAACCCTAGGAGCACGCAACCCTAGGAGGCGCAAACCCTAGGTTTTCACGAAACCCTAGGTGACACAACCACTAGGTGGGCTTATTAGGTTAACAACAAATTGAGATAGAATGTATTAGAAACCCTAGGTAGCATGACAACTCATAAGTTGTATTACTAACCAATAGAATCTCATAAATACATCATCTATTAAAACTTTTGATAAATATAAAAAAACCCTTTTTCTTTTAAAAAACATTTAAAACATTTATTTTCAAAATCATGCATCAACTTTATCATCCAAAGTTATAGGTTAAAGCTATAACTTTGAACTTAGTATGTAAAGTTATAAGTGAGTCATAACTTTACTTACATAAAAATCACTCTAATGAGTTAGTTACCGAATGACGACCTATACTATCTAATCTTCACAAAGATCTTCAGTATACGGATCATCTCTTCATCGTGATCACAAAGACCCTCCATCTTGAGTCTTGTGTTATTTTGAAGTAGATCTTGCTTGAATTGTTTCTTCAATATTATAACCAGAATAGCTATAACTTTGTATAGGAACTTCCAAAGTTATACCTCAAGCTCCCATAGCTTTGTCTCACATAAATCTTTAAAGTTATGCCTTACGCTCCTATAACTTTGATCTCCTTTCTTGTAATTTTTGTTAGCTATGATAAGACTAAAGCACACAATTACATGCATATGATATATCAATTAAAGCACATTATCAAGTATATACATGTGACAACCCTCGCGAATGCGGAAATATAAAACAAACAAGCATGTGAATTATATAGCGGAATTATGAAGTTTTAAAAACTTTTATACATGCAAGGAAAGAATACGAGGAGTGTCAAATATTACAAACTAAAGTACGAATTATATACATCAAGAGACGAAGTCTCTCCAAAATGTTAACAAGTAAAACGTGTTTAGCAAAACTAGCTAAATCGTCTAGAGGTGAAACTTCCAGGGGCAACGCCCGCTAGCTCACACCCGAACCCCAAAACATCATATCCAAAAAGGCATCCAAGCAAGCAACCTGTTCATTCATGAAAAACATGAACGCCAAAGTCAGTGGGGAGTAACTCCGGGTTCTCCCAGCCATATCACATTAAACGTACATAAAAGGAAATACAAAAGTAGAAACATGCATATATAGATATACATGTGAAATACGATAAGGATAGATAGGCAATTCAATATATAATGATAAGAGCATATGAAGTACAAGTCCGAATCCATCATGTTATACAAAGACTCGGGAAGACACTCTTAGGCAACCGAATACGCTCACTAGGGCTTACATCTCACCGTTAGCGGTATAAGTTTGATAAGATTGAGACTCGACAAACAAACCATGCCAAGTCATGCGATGATCACAATAGATCCATCATATTATCATCCATTCAAACATACCAATACATAGACGATGCCCAATCATGCAATGACCATGAATAATAAGTCATGAAATCAAGCATTCAAGAACGACGACACAAAGACGACATCTCTCACGGTAAATGAAACGTACTAGCACCGTGTACATGGCAAGTATGATTAAAAGGCATCCACGGGATATAACATTTCCCTGAACGCATACACGATGCTACATTTCGTATATGTAGACTAATTTCCTCCTGGTAGCACGACGATAATAATACGGTCCTAGTCTAAACCTGGCTAGATTCTCGGAATAAACGTGTTCCGATTCGACATGCGATAACATTTCGCATCCAAGACTCGGTCTTACAAAGACGCCGAGTACCCCAAATTCGGTAGATCAATTCACGAAAGAGGCGGAAAAGAGCTCAAGCCTCATAACAAGCGGTACGCTACATGCAAATAACACCACCTCGCAAGTACACAACATTTGACGGCCGGGTCGATCAACGCATAGCGTTCAACTCCCAACAACGTCGTCGTATGCCCACTAACACATGCATTTAAGCAGTAGGATACCTCTCCGTTCCGACATTCCAGCCTTACGAACGGGAAGGTAGCCAAGGGAATGAGAGTACAAAGCACAAGACAAAATAGTGCTCAAACCGTATCATTTGTAAAAACCGACTCAAAGTGGGAACATACCAAAAACCGTCACAAAACATGAGAATAGGGAATCATATAAGTTTAAATATGATAAACATGAGTCAATACATGATACATAAGCATTAGAACAAGTTTATGAAGCATAATGAATAAAAACATAGATCACCTCTCCAAAACAACGTTGTTTGGAAACCAACGAAAACAAGGGTCCACTTCAAACGGTCATAACTAGAGTTCTAGACATGAAAATGCAGAAATTCCAAATGGAGGTGATAGCTTATCCTCTTACGGTTCCAACGGGATGTCACACGCCCAAAACAAGCAAGTAACGAAGGAGATATAATCATTTTACGAAAAGGGGTCAGTGCAGGAAAATTTCAGTCGGCAGCGAGTGACGGAGCCTGCGTCACCACGACGCAGCCTGCGTCCTATTCGGACAGGTACGAGTCACACAAATCTCCACAATTTCACTAAGGCATAACACAAATATCATCTATCATCACAATTCATCAATTCTCATATCAATTATCAACTAACAACAACCATCATCAACAACACAATTCCTAAAATTACTAATCATATTCTAAATACGATTTCTAACATGGAAAACACATTAAAACACGTAAATGATATCGAGTAACCCTTCACCGTTACCTTTTCGCGTCTTTAATCGATTTCTAAACCTTCCTAGTCTCCACCTACATACAATTAGATAATAAAAGATGAATATCATTCACCTTGAGAAAGACGGATAATTTAAAAAGCGAGAAAGACGGTAATTTTATTACCAACGGATAGAGGAAGATAAGAGGGGAAGAATAAGACGAACTTACGTGAATTTGAGCGAGTAACGAAGGAGTAGCGACGAATCTAAGACGGATCAAAAATGGAGGCAAGGTTTTATGGGGTTTTCTTAGAGAAGAAGGAAAAGTTGAGTTGAGTGAAAGAATTAGGTTAGGGTGAGGAAGGGAGTATATAAGGGAAAAAGTCAACGAAAGTCAAAGTCGCCTTAAGACGGGTTTTACTTGAAAACTCGCGGAAATTCCAAATACGAACTCGGAAATTCTAAATTCGACTCGGAAAATAAAATTCTAAATTAAAACTTAATTTTGCTGAAATGTATCCGTAAAATATTTTTACTATTTAAAATAGGGTACATTTGCGGGTGTTACAATCACCCCACCTTTTAAAAAGTTTCGTCCTCGAAACTTGAGAGTAGGAAACAATAGTATCAAGGATAAGAATCGGCTTTCAAAATTAATACGAAAACTTTTATAAGGGAAATATTTATGAAACGAGGTTCATCTCGAAAACAGTTTAAGGAAATCTTTCGTAAGTGCGAAACTTTATTTACGGATCGCAGGAGTGCCCGTCGCGAACGAGTACTCTAGTTATCCAAATCAAAGCAATGTCGAAATAGTGAAATCGAAATTCAAAACAACGTTATTAAGTGCAGGACTAGTCACCAGACGTCTCCAATAACAAGTCCAAACATCCAACCAAACACAAAATCCAAATATAAAAGCGAAAGAAATCTATTTTTCTTCAAAGAGAGGGTACACAAACCATCTTTAGACTTCTTTGAAACGTTAAATTAGAAATATAATATGGAAATTTGAAAGTTTTATCAGAGATAAAATCAAATAACAAGACATTACACGTACATAGAGCGACTCGAGCATCACAAACACAATTCAGTGTATGAAAAAGTATACAAAACACGCAAAAACAAAACAAATCGATCTCCTAGGGATAGGAAGATGACAATAAAATCGGCAGGAAGATCTACAAGAATTCGACCTCCCTAACTCTACTAATAAACCAAATCCTCAAGAGAATGCAATTTACCCAATTTGCAACTCAACATTTTCAATCATCAGAATTCCTACAAAAATATTCCATAATCACGAGATTTCAGGCCAATAACCTAATTATTCAGATCCGATTAGTATCTACTGAAATCCATCGGTACGGTAGACTCCACAAGTAACAATCTACATGGTAAAGGAGACTTACCATGAAAATCCCTTGATTCAATTTACTTCAAACTCATTATCCTAAGTTTACAATGAACTTTCTCAACCTCGAAAGTCACGACACAAACCACGCAACAAAACATAATCATCTAGGATCCAACTAGCCTCATCCAAAGTCTCACGACAAGGGAAAATCCACAATCCATTATCGCTTATAAGAATTCTTTAATACGCCCTAACATCCTTAATTCGATCATTACTACGCTCGAAGGCTCAAATATAAATAGTTACATTAGCAAACTATGGTGGTTACAAATCCTCAAGATGAATGGGTTCACCATTCTATCTCTATATTCCATAACAACTTAGCACTCACTATCCGAAGCTTGCAACTAACATTTCTCAATCTCGAACTATGATTCCTTAAGAATAAAAGAGAATTACCAATTCCAAACCACAAATGATCAATCACTTGGCAATCAGACAACCATTCAAATCATCTAATCCATCTAAAACTCAAAATGAATCGATTTTCATTTATGACAATACTCCTCAAACTTTGGGTACCAACTCAGTTACCCTAAAGCAAAGTCTCTTTTAGAATCCACCAATTAGAGACATCTAATTCCCAAATGATATCCCAAGCAACCCTTATACTACTCAACATCAACAAACTATTATCATGATCAACTCAATTCTCAAAATAACACTACAATACCAAGCTCCAAATCTAGAACCACTAAGGGAGGATACATTATCACTATTAGGATTCATCCTAGAGCTTAAGTCCTATTTCCCATGATGAAATATAACATGAAATTTGCTCAATCTAAAAACACATATTCTAACCTAAGAATTCCAAAATACATTATACTTATTCTCTGAGCCTTACAAATGGAATACCCAATCCATTAGACAAAAGATGCATGAGCAACGAGATAGTGAAACAATAAGGAATCTCAAGGAGAACACAAGAATAAATAAGGCATGAGATTACAAGAGAGGAGCGCTGAAAATAACGAGGTCAAGGAAGAGACAAAGCAGATGGTAGAGTTATGAAGCTATCCGAGTAAGAAAGAAGATACGAGCATGCGATTTCTTAAAGATCAATCTTGACAAAAAACATTCAAGAATGGAAATGAAAAGGGACAATGGCACGGGTAATGGTTTAAGGTTTAATCCACAAAATTTCTCCTTTCAAACTTAATGCGATAGTAAAACAACTTAATTATTCCTTTACAAAGGCCTCTTACAAGGGACCATCATACCACGTACAATCATCAAAGTAAGGTACACCTAGATTTGATAAATCGACTACAACCCAATTCATCCATCCTTTCATATCTTATGGAATCCCAAATGCGGAATTGCAACTCAAGTATAAAAACATTCCTTTAGCTCAAATATTCAACACAACCTCAAAGGTTTCTTTAACTGAAGGACTAACAAATACTCTCTTATACTCGGTCATTTTCGAGTCTATAGCCCACGAGTTCATTTTTATCAAAGTACAACCTCAAGTCAAACATCATCATTAACGTCCCAAGGTATTTTCATCATAACTCACATCATAATCCTCAAGTAATATGGTTCAACTTACAACGAAACCTTACTACTCCAAACGAGTCTCCGATACCATAAGATAAGATCATATCTTTAAATCAAAGAACTATAGCCAAAAGCTTTGCCACCAACCTATACTCCACAAACCACACCAATAGGGAACCACAAGACGTCACTTAACCTCAAAAGTATTTCGCACTCAAGAATAATTCTAAAACTTCTATTTATACCAAATTAGACCTATCATAAGCATGGTCTTCAAAACAATACTAAACTTCTAAGTCCAAAAGACTAAATTACTAATGAGTTAAGAAGTCATAGCCAACTCATTCAACATTACACCATCGAATATCATGAACTATTTACACACAAGTCATGACAAGCATCAAGCATTAAAATCATCAAACTTATCTTACTACCTTTCCTTAGAGTTACAACCAATCATCAATATAGGGTGAATTTAGATCTACACCATTTTCCTCAAATCACAAATTCATTCTAACAATCACTAATATTCCACAAAATTCAAAGTTTTTCCGACCAAGTATAATATACCACAAACAAATGGGTATGGCATCCACAAAAATGTTACAAGGGAAAGGTAAGGATACCAATGGTAAGATGGAGGAACTATCAAGAGTAATTTCTAAGAGGCAAACAAGATTGAAGAGAAAGAAGCACTTAGATAGAAGGAAGAGGTCATGATCAATAAGGACGAGATAATTCAAAGATGAGGAAGAAATACACTTCAATTAGGCTTGTAAATCTTCAAATCTCCGGTAGAGGATACTTCTTCTAGGTAACATAATGATCCACCTCAAAACGGTAGATACAAACAAACATAACATCACTCAACACAATCAACAAACAAGTTAGAACCTA
Organism: Heliosperma pusillum; assembly: GCA_022085475.1. Classification (NCBI taxonomy): domain Eukaryota; kingdom Viridiplantae; phylum Streptophyta; class Magnoliopsida; order Caryophyllales; family Caryophyllaceae; genus Heliosperma; species Heliosperma pusillum. Next base: position 3,453 of record JAIUZE010066597.1, on the reverse strand, counting down.
ACAAACATCAATTACACCAAAGACTACCACCTTAGGTCCTTAAGTCTACCCATCTCTCATTTATTATTTCAAGGTCAAGTAATTTAAGTTTAGGGTTCACGTGTGTGCGTCGGGAGCGATAAAGCTCTGATACCAACTGTGACAACCCTCGCGAATGCGGAAATATAAAACATACAAGCATGTGAATTATATAGCGGAAATATGAAACTTTTAAAAACTTTATACATGCAAGATAGAAAATACGCGGAGTGTCAAAAATTACAAATCAAATACAAAATACTATAAGAGACGAAGTCTCTCAAAATGTTATCAATATCAAAGTGATTAGCAAACTAGCTAATAAACGTCTAGAGGTGTTTCATCCAGGGACAACGCCCGCTATCTCACACCCGAACCCAAAATACCACAAGCAAAAAGCCATCCAATCAAGCAACCTGTTCATCCATGAAAAACATGAACGCCACAGTCAGTGGGGAGTAACTCCGGGTTCTCCAAGCCATATCACATTAAACGTACATAGAAGGTGAACTACAAAGTAGAAGCATGCATACGTATAGATATACATGTGAGATACGATAAGGATAGATAGGCAATTCGATATATAATGATAAGAGCATATGAAGTACAAGTCCAAATCCATCATGTTATACAAAGACTCGGGGAAGACACTCTTAGGCAACCGAATACGCTCACTAGGGCTTGCATCTCACCGTTAGCGGTATAAGTTTGATAAGATTGAGACTCGACAAACAAACCATGCCAAGTCATGCGATGATCACAAATAATCCAACATATTATCAACTGTGACAATATGCGGAAATAATCCAACATAATTGGGTTCACTGTGACAATATCCATTCACGAACCCATACATTGACGGTGCCCAATCATGCAATGACCATGAATAATATCATGAAATCACGCATTTAAAGACGACGGTGCCCAATCATGCAATGACCATGAATAATATCATGAAATCACGCATTCAAAGACGACGACACGACGACATCTCTCACGGTAAATGAAACGCACTAGCATCGTGTACATTGCAAGTATGATTATGGGCATCCACGGGAGTAAAACCTTCCCTGAACGCATACACGATTCAATCCATTTCGTATATGTAGACTAATTTCCTCCTGGTAACACGACGATAATAATACGGTCCTAGTCTAAACCTGGCCAGATTCTCGGAATTACATTTTCCGATTCGACATGCGATGACGTTTCGCATCCAAGACTCGGTCAATCATATAGACGCCGAGTACCCACATTCTCGGTAGATCAATTCACGAAAGAGGCGGAAAAGAGCTCAAGCCTCATAACATGCGGTACGCTACATGCAAATAACACCACCTCGCAAGTACACAACATTTGACGGCCGGGGCGAACAACGCATAGCGTTCAACTCCAAACAACGTCGTCGTATGCCCACTAACACATGCATTTAAGCAGTAGGATACCTCCCCGTTCCGACATTCCAGCCTTACGAACGTGGAGGTAGCCAAGGGAATGAGAGTACAAAGCACAAGACAAAAATAGTGCTCAAACCGTATCATTTGTAAAAACCGACTCAAAGTGGAACATACCAAAAACCGTCACAAAACATGTGATACAAGCGAATGAGATGTCATATATTCAAAACATTAATATTATAAGTCACTACGTAAAATTATACGTTAAACGAATCATGCGAACTATTATAAATTAAATCGTAAACAAGAAATACAAACAAAGTCCAGCAGGTGCCAGCCGGTCAAGCTGACCGGCTGCCGGTCCACCGGCTCAGGCCACAAGTCAATACGAAAACCAAAATGAAATGTCAGTGTGTCCCAGCCGGTCAGGCTGACCGGCTGCCGGTCAACCGGCTGGGACCAAAGGGTCATTTGAAAAACAAAGGAAGGAAGGGGGTGTCTCAGCCGGTGGTCTGACCGGCTGAGCCCAACTTCATATTTCAAAATCACGTAAAAATGCCAAAATATACAGCCACTGCCCCAGCCGGTGGTCTGACCGGCTGCCGGTCGACCGGCTGAGGTCAGCAGTACACGAAAATGCCTTGTTTCACCAAGGATCGACTTTTGATAATTATCGACTATCATTCTAATTCATCAATTCTCATGTGAAAACTCAATAAACAACATCCATCAACCATAATACAAGTCATAAGCTTACTAACCATAATCTAAATACGGTTTCTATCCTAGAAATCACATAAAACACGTAAATGATATCGAGTAACCCTTCACCGTTACCTTTTCGCGTCTTTAAACGGTTTCTAAACCTTCCTAGTCTCCACCTACATACAATTAGATAATAAAAGATGAATATCATTCACCTTGAGAAAGACGGATAATTTAAAAAGCGAGAAAGACGGTAATTTTATTACCAATACGGATAGAGGAAGCTAAGAGGGGAAGAATAAGACGAACTTACGAGAATTTGAGCAAGAAACGATCGAGATATGTTGATTCAAAGATGGATCAAAATGGAGGCAAGGTTTTATGGTGTTTCTTAGTGAAGAAGAAAGAAATGAATTGTGAGGAAAAATTTAGGTTAAAGGGGGTATATGAAGAGAGTGAGTGGAAAAAGTCAACAAAAGTCAAAGACGGCTCAAAAGTCAAGAAAAAGTCAAAGACGGCTCAAGACGGGTTTTACTTGAAAACTCGCGGAAATTCCAAATACGAACTCGGAAATTCTAAATTCGACTCGGAACATTAAATTTACGATTAAAACTAAAATTCGCTGAAAAGTGTCCGTAAAATATTTTTACTAGAAAAATAGGGTACATTACCGGGTGTTACATAAAACATAATAAACATTTTCATCGTTTCAATTAAGTCTAATGCAAAACCGATTAATGCGAAGACTCTTGCATTTATACAATTGACCTCTCTCAAGTATTATATAAATGATCCCAAGACTCAATTTCTTTAAATTGATAAGCCAACTTCTTGGCTAATTCTACTTTTAGAATTCCTGGTCGATAAATTTCTGTAAATTCTATCTTTTGTGACACCCTCAAATTAGCGGAAAGAAAAAAAAATTATTTAATACATAAAAGAAATACGAAAATACAATACGAAGGTGTCATAACATAAAAAGGTCATTACAAAACGAAAATACTATTATACAAAATAACTCTACAAGACGGGAGACATATCTCCCGTATAAATACGGAAATAAAAGTGGGTACAATAATATACAAACTATGAACCGAATATAGGTCCAAGGTAAATACTTCGCTCGCTAGCTCGTCAATGTACCCAATGTATGCATCACAAACCTGCCAACCGCATTAAATATAAACACGGAAACCACAGTCAGTGGGGAGTAACTCCGAGTTCTCCCAGCCACGAAATGTCGAGTTTAATTAAACATGAATAACATAAAAGCAATGTATATGGAAATTACAAAACCTTAACATATACGATATGCTTATCATGTTATGAAACA
>JAIUZE010066596.1:2500-14053 GCA_022085475.1 Heliosperma pusillum | reverse complement strand
TATATATATATATATATATATATATAGATTTAGGATCCGGTGGAAACATATATATATATATAGATTTAGGATCCGGTGGAAACGACCACTCAGTGGAAAACGTGCAAACGGCCTATATATACATTGATATATAGGTTAGATACACTTTTTTCTCTTTAACAAATCACACATACACTAATACTATTATATGTAAGTTTTTTTTACGAGAATCTTATATACTTTTTTTTTAAATGTAGATACACTTTTTTTTTAAATGTAGATACACTTTTTTTATATTGTAGGTACATTTTTTTGCCAGACTCTATATACATTTTGTAAGAACGTAGATACACTTTTTTCTATCCTAGGTACGCTTTTTTTATCAAAATTTTAAATTCATTTTTTAAGAACGTAGATACATTTTTTTTAACCTAGGTACATTTGTTTACCCGATCTCAGATACATGTTAAACTATCGTAGGTACGCCGAAATACGAATTACCTAGATTTGAAAAATATTTTTCTAAGTACACAAAATATTATTCTAGGTACACAAATATTTACACAATAACCCCAAATTAACCCCGTCATGATTCAAATAAAAACCCCCCAAATAAGAAACCTTAATTTCCAAAAAAAAAATCAATCACCATCATCATAGTTTTCTGTACTCCAGACCTCCCTCACCCATATCACCACCACCACCTTGCGTCCCCAATGTACGGTCTCAACTAAGAAATCCTAATTTCAACAAAAAAATCAATCGCCACCCTAATTACCACCGTACCACCACCTCATCACCACCACACACCACGAAAAAAGGATGACGCGTGCCAGATAACTCGACGAAAGAAATAGGCAGTGGTTATATCAATCACTAAGCTAAGTTTCTCACTCACCATCTACGTCCTTCATCGACGACGATTGAATAGTTGACAGTGAAATGGTGTCGAGCCTTGTCGCCTACAAGGTTAATTTCTGACGGACAACTGGTATGATCTTGTCTCCGGCAAAATGAAAACCGAGTGTTTGCAAAGGGAAGACGGAGACAGAATGAGGGAAAAGAGTAGACTTTTGGCGAAAATGACGAAAATTAATGGCGGTGGTAATTGGTGACGTTTGGTGGTAAGGGTGGTTGGCCGGGAAGCTTGCGCAGTGGTAGTTGGGGCGTCTGGTGATGGTGGTGGTGGTGGTGAATCAGAGTGAAGGGTAGGAAGTTTATTAAATGGCAGGAAGTTTAATAAATGGGAGGGATGTGAAAGTTGTTTTTGGGGACATTATATGCGTATCAGCGTGAGATTTTTATATAGCTAGTTCGTTTTCACTTTTTGCACCGAGTGGTCGTTTGCCCCGGATCTTGACTCTATATATATATAGAGAGAGAGTCAGGTTCAGGTAAGTCCCTTTATTTAGGTGAGTCCCTAAGTCCTAATCTAAGCCATTAGTTTTTACAAGAGATGGAGGGATGAGATTAGAAGCATTAATACACTCACCTACTACTAACTAAGGCTAATTTGAATTTCTGAAATTTTAGAATAAGTTTTTATCACTGTATCACAAATGTATGTAACTTTAGTTTTTTACGAATGTAACTTTAGCCTTTTAAGGTGTAACTTTATACTAATTTTGTCATTTTCGAGTGTAACTTCAGGCTTTAATGGTGTAACTTTATGATAATATAGTTCATTTTATATATTAATTTGGAGTTATGTAATTTTAAGAAAACTTTTATGTAACTTTGGTATTTTAAAGTGTAACTCCAGTATTTTACGAGCGTAACTTTAGCCATTTAAGGCTATTTTGCATATAAAAATTGAAAACTATGTATTATAATGTTATTTTGATTATATTAATATGATTTTATTAAATTGTTTGTAACTTTAGCCAAATTTTATGTCACTTCATTCAAATATTTTGCATCTTTAGTCCAATTTTATGTAATTCTAGTCAACTTTTATGTAACTTTAGTCAGATTAATGTAATTTTAGTCTAATTTTATGTAACTTTAATCCGGTTTTATGTAACTTTAATCTGATTTTATGTAACTTTATTATTTTAAGTATGTAACTTTAGTCCAAAATGGACTCCACCATCACCACCAGCAAACAACCCCTTCCACCACCACCACCACCAATAACATTGCCCACCACCAGCACAGCCCCTTCCCCCTCCCCCTCCCTCACGTCCCCACCACCACCACAGCCCCTCTCCCCCTCCCTCACATCCCCACCACCCACCACTCTTCAGATCTAAAGACCCAAAAAAATGCCAACAACCATCGTAACCCACAAACACCACAACACCCACATCCATCACCGTGATGCCACCCAGATCCACGCACCATCCGTCTTGACTGCCAACATAACACCCACCAAACCAACAGCCTCATCCGACCCCCTCCTCTCTAACCAGCCGCTACCTCCACCTCCTCCTCTAGTCACCAACAACCCCCACCAGCCCCCACCCCACCAACCCCCACCAAAAACCACTCCACCGCGCATACATTAAGCCGAGAGGAGGATTAAAGGAAGAGAGAACGGTGGTGGATTGGTGGGAGGCCGAGGTTGTAGGAGGCCGGTGTGACGAGAGGAGGAAGAGCTGTCGGCTGGTGGAGAGGTAGGGAGGCCAAGGAAGAGGGAAAGCCGAGAGCAGGAGGAGTTGGTGGTGGCTGGTTCGGCGACCGGTGGGCGACGAGATGAGGATGAAGAGAACGATTTCATGCGACGGCTTCAGGTGGCGGCTTCAGCAGGAGTCTGATTCGCGGCGGCTTTAGGCGGCGGTGATTTGAGAGAGAAGTGGGAAGAGAGAGGGAGTAGGTTTTCTGATTAGGGTTTGGGTGTGTTTGGGTGCTTTTATATCAACCTTTTATTTTTTGTTTTAATCTTGACCCTTCATTTGCGTGATCTAATGGTTCATATTAGGACTTATGGACTCACCTAAAAAAGGTGGACTTATGTGATCCCATTTCTATATATATACATATAATCGGGGTCTTGTGCGAACTACAAGTTCAGTGCGAACTGTTCGAACTAAGTCATCATATCCTCACTAAACCATGAATACAATCATCAAGGATACAACCCATCGCTCCGACATTCCAGTCTAACGAGGATAAGGGTATAGCCGAGAAACGAGAGTTCAAAGCACTTAACGAGTAGTGCTCAAATCAATACATAAAGTAAAACTGAATCAAGGGAGGACATACCAAAACCGTCACAAATCATGTGATATAAACATGCGAGATATTATATAATATAAACGTGAATATTTAATGTCATTACATAAGTTTATAAGATAAACAAACCATAGAACTAATACATGAGAAGGCATGTCGAAAAGACAGGGAGAAAAAGACTCAGGGGGTCTCAGCCGGTCATGTGGACCGGCTGTCGGGTGCCCGGCTGGCACCACGGCCATACTTAACGATCATAACAATTTACAGGGGACTCCCAGCCGGTGGATGTGACCGGCTCACGGCTACCCGGCTGGGGTCATAGAACAAATTGGAAAATGACGAAAAGGAGAAGAGGGGAAGTCTCAGCCGGTGACACCGTCTGCCGGGTGGCCGGCTGACACTCACAGTCAACAAAAAATATCAACCAACTTACAGGTGTGCCCAGTCGGTTGGGGGGACCGGCAGCCGGTCGGCCGGCTGGACTCACACTTTACCAAAAACACTAAAATTGTCAAATTTTACATCGGGGGGTTCCCAGCCGGTTAGGGTGACCGGCGCCCGGTTGGTCGCTGGGACAACATGCTCGAAAAAAAACTTCAACAACAACCAATACTCCAAATCCTTTGATACCCATTTAATTCAAACAACATTTATCAACAACAAATCACATTTAATGCATTTTAAACGTGACCAATCATTAAACAAGATCAATTAAGGCAAACCAAAGGCACATTTTGAACTGAAACCTCTCAGGAAAAGAGTGATATCAATGTCAAATAGACTCAGGCTAGCACTCTTCTCACATACAAGCTAACTCACTCAGGAATGACTCAACAACCTGCACTAGGCCAGGCAATTCAGATAGTACTTTGTATCTTAGCACACAAGCATAGATGACAAAGGTTGTGTTAGGACTCAAGACACACAAGTAATGAATTCTAAACACTGCAGTCTTAGTTCACACGCAAGTTTCACTAAGAAATGCTACAACACTTAGCTTTTGCTGAAGGATTGTTTTGAACAAAGTTCATAATTATATTAATCAAAGTCTGCCTCCTTAGGTTACAACTTAAGCCTTATATAGGCAAATCAACAGATCCTGACCCTTGAAAACAAGGACATCTAAGGGCTTAAAAGCCTTACATCTTACTGAGAAAACAAAACTACAAAGTCAGCTAATGAGGACAACAAAAACAGACTGCAAAACAGAGAAAAGAAAGACTGCAAAAGTAGGTTTGTCCCTTTCCAGAAATGGCAAGTTTGCAAACTGTCTTGGGAAGTCTTTGCTTGGCTTGTTCTCGCTGTGTCTGGCTGACAAAGGCTTCATATAAGACCTTCCTAACATACTAACTACACTTGAGGTTGATCATACACAAAAATAAGGAGTTCTGGACAGAAACATTGGCCTTGGTGCTAGCTGACTCCTCAATATGACCTTCACTCTTCTAGGCTGTTTTAGATGGACTTCTAGACTTTATTTAGAAAACTTTCCCTGGACTTTTCTCTTGCTCAGGACATCAACTTTAAGGGAAAAGAAGATGGAGCCCCTGGTTGGACTCGTACTGCATGGTATTTGATTTATACTCTGGCTGGTCTTGGCTGCTTTTCAGGAAACTGGACCCTGCTCTTGTGACCCTTCTTGTGGTTGTGTTTGCTGGACTTGTTGCTGCTTCTTGACTGTAATTGGGGTGCTTGGTGAGTGTTGTTCCTGGGGCCTTTGGTGTAGGGCTCTTGCTTGTCTGGTAGGGGGTTGGTTGGGACCCTTTGTTTGCAATGGTGCAATCCTGGTTAGCTGTTTGCTTGGCTTGGTGTTGATGGGGTTCTACTCCTGTTTCAAACTCTCCTTCTTGAAAAGGATTTGCCCTCAAATCCTCACTGCTCTCTTCATCAGACTCCCCATAGTATGGGCTCAGATCACCCACATTGAATGTTCCATGTACTCCATACTCCCCTGGGAGGTCAATCTTGTATGCATTGGACCCCAACTTCTCCATGACCTCAAAAGGACCCTCTGCTCTTGGACTTAGCTTGTTCTTTCTTTTGTCAGGAAACCTCTCCTTCCTTAGGTGCAACCATACTAGATCTCCTGCTTTGAACTCTTTGGATTTCTTTGGACCCTTTGCTCTGGCTTTATACATCTCATTAGTCTTCTCAATTTGCTGTTTCACCTTAGCATGTATCTGCATCATCTGTTCTACCCTGTTCCTTGCATCATAGGGCACCACCTTCCTTGCCATTGGTACAAGTTCTGTTGGCATCAAGGGGTTAGTGCCATAAACAACTTCAAATGGACTTTTACCTGTACTGGTGGAGGGGGCTCTGTTGAAAGCAAATTCTGCCTGTGCCAGCTGCAAATCCCAATCCTTTAAAGACCTTGAAATGATACACCTGAGGATCCTGCCCAGAGTCTTGTTTGTGACCTCTGTCTGCCCATCAGTTTGGGGATGATGAGAGGTGCTGAACAGGAGCCTTGTCTTTAGAAGCTTCCAAAGTGTCCTCCAGAAGTGACTCATGAACTTAGTATCTCTGTCAGATACTATGGTTCTTGGTACTCCATGGAGCTTCACAATCTCCTTGAAGTACAAGTCTGCAACTCCCATGGCATCTTCAGTTTTCTTGCAAGCAACAAAGTGTGCCATCTTACTAAATCTGTCCACAACCACCATGACTGAGTCCTTGCCCCTCTGAGTTCTAGGAAGAGCCACTATAAAGTCCATACTAACATCCTCCCAAGGCTTGTCTGGGACTGGCAAGGGGGTGTATGCTCCAGCCTGAAAGAATGACTTGGACCTCTGGCAAGCACTACACCTTCTTATCACATCCTGAACATCTCCCAACATCCTTGGCCAATAGAATTGTTCCTGCAGCATGTCATAGGTCTTCTGGATGCCAAAGTGGCCAGCTAGACCATTTGAGTGAACCTCTTTTACTAGCAACCCCCTATAAGGACCCTTTGGTATACAGAGTTTGTTCCCTAGGAACAAGAATCCTTCCTGCTCTGAGTATCTACTCCCATTCTTAGTGGTGCCCTCCAGCCTTGCCACCCAATCTTCTTTGAAATCAGGATCCTCCCTATAAAGCTCCTTCATGTGCTCAAACCCAAGCACTCTTTGCTCCATGTATGTCAGCATCATGGTTCTCCTTGACAAAGCATCTGCCACTACATTGTTCTTCCCCTCAATGTACTTACTGGAGAATGAGAAGGACTGCAAATACTCCACCCACTTGGCATGCCTAGCATTCAACTTATGTTGTCCATTGATGTACTTGAGTGCCTGGTGGTCAGAGTGTAATACAAAGGGTTTGGGCTTCAGGTAGTGACCCCAATGGTTCAAGGCTCTGACTATGGCATAGAACTCTTTGTCATAGGTGGAGTAGTTGAGCTTAGCACCACTCAGCTTCTCACTAAAGTAGGCCACAGGTTTTTGCTCTTGCATTAGGACAGCACCAATGCCTATACCACTAGCATCACATTCCACTTCAAATAGTTTGTTAAAATCAGGGAGAACAAGTATGGGAGACTCACACAAGAGGTCTTTGATGATATTGAAGGACCTCTCAGCCTTGTCATTCCACCTAAACTCTCCTTTCTTCATGCACTCAGTTAAAGGGGCCATGATGGAACTGAATCCTTTGATGACCCTCCTGTAGAAGGAAGCCAGTCCATGGAAGCTCCTCACTTCAGTTATAGTTTTGGGGACCTGCCACTCCCTTATGGCCTTTACCTTCTCTTGATCAACAGCCACTCCTTCTTTGGAAATAATGAACCCCAAAAACTGCACCTCTTCCTGCATGAATGTACACTTTTCCATCTTGCCAAACAACTTGTGTTTCCTCAGGACTTCAAATAACACTCTCAGATGTTGGAGGTGTTCTTCTGTTGAGGGGCTGTAGACCAATATGTCATCAAAGTATACAACAATGAACTTCCCTAGATAGGGCCTTAGAACCTCAGTCATCAACCTCATAAAGGTGCTTGGAGCATTAGATAAACCAAAGGGCATGACCAGCCATTCATACAACCCATGCTTGGTCTTGAAGGCTGTCTTCCACTCATCCCCAGCCCTGATCCTTACTTGGTGATACCCTGCCTTAGATCAATCTTGGAGAAGACCTGAGCCCCACTCAGCTCATCCAGGATATCATTCAACCTTGGTATAGGGAACCTGTACTTGATGGTAATGTTGTTGATGGCCCTGCTGTCTATGCACATTCTCCATGACCCATCCTTCTTGGGAACTAGCAAGGCAGGAACTGCACAGGGACTGAGGGACTCCCTCACAAAACCCTTGCTGAGTAAGTCACCAACCTGAGCTTGTAGTTCTTGAGTGGCCTTTGGATCACTTCTGTAAGCAGGTTTGTTGGGTAGCATTGCTCCAGGAATGAGATCAATATGATGCTCTATTCCTCTAAGAGGGGGTAGTCCACTAGGCAAGTCAGCAGGGAATACATCCCCATAATCCTCCAGTACTTGTTGAACATTAGCTGGAATGTTTCCTTGGGGAAGTAGGACCTCTTTGGTTAGCAGGATGAACACAGTTTCATCTCCCATAAGTTCTTGAACCATCTCAGCTTCACTCAGCAGTAGGACTTCTTTGGAAATGTCATTGACAGGGGCAATGTTCCCTTTAACATTGGGGGGTAAAGGGGCTAGTATGATCTTCTTGTTACCAAACTTGAAAACGTAGGTGTTGTCCCTCCCATGATGTACAGAGTCTCTATCAAACTCCCAGGGCCTGCCCAACAGAAGGTGGCAAGCATCCATAGGTAGGACATCACACAAGACCTCATCAGTATATCCCTTGCCAATAGAGAATGGCACAACACACTGCTTGTCAACTCTTACTTCCACTCCCTTGTTCAGCCATCTTAGTTTATAGGGGTGGGGGTGTTCTTGTGTGGTTAGGGACAGTTTCTCTACTAAGGTTGTGGAGGCTACATTGGTACAGCTTCCCCCATCAATTATCATGTTACAAACCCTTCCCCTTATAGTGCATCTGGTCCTGAATATTTGCTGTCTCTGATCATCCTCTAATGGTTGAGGTTGGGTATGCATAACCCTCCAGGTTACTAGACTCAAGCCTGCATCTGGTTCTATCATTTCCTCTCTAGGCTCTTCCTCATGTTCCTCCAAACTCTCCTCACATACAAGGATCTCATCTTCACCCCATTCTACAACATCCATACTGCTCAAAGCCCTTTTAGAGGGACACTCTTTAGCAAAATGCCCAAAGCCCTGACATTTAAAGCACTTCTTAAGGGATACTGTCTTTCTCAAGTCTGTCTCAGGGGCCTTGCCTTTGTCTGACACTGAGGGTTTGGCTGGGACCAAGGGTTCTCCTATTCTTACTCCAGTGAAGGGTTTGAAAGAAGGTCTAGTCTGTGGCCTGGGAGGGGTTGGTTTTCCCTTCCCTAGCTTCTCAATCCTCAAGGCTAGACTCACTGCTTCCTCAAAAGAGTAAAGGTGCTGCAATCTTACTCTGCTAGCTATCTTTTCATCAAGACCTTCTAAAAACCTAGCTATCTTCTGCTCAGGCTTTTCAGTAATCTCACATTGTAGTGTGAGTTGCTCAAAGTCCCTCAAATAGGACTCAACAGGTCTACCTTCTTGTTTCAGGTGGGTAAGTCTGATAAACATGTCCTGAGTGTAGTCTTTTGATACAAACTTAATCCTCATTTTCTTTTTCAGTTTATCCCAAGATTTAATTGGATCCTTACCCTCCCTAGTTCTTTGAGCTTTCATATTCTCATACCACAGGGATGCATATCCTGTTAACTTCATGATGGCAACTTTAAAGGCTCTCCTATCAGTGTAACCCTTAAACTCAAAGACTCTTTCTACTGTCCTTAACCAGTCTAGGAAGTCATCAGGGTTCATACTACCTAGAAAGTCAGGGATTTCTACCTTTAAGTCTTTGTCATGGTGCCTAGGAAGGCCCTGCTCTGAGTTCTCTGAATCTGAGGCCTCCTCTTGCTCCATGTGTTGCCTTCTTCTTGCTGCAACAGGTGGCACAGGTGCTCCTCTACCTCGTCCTCTGCCTCCTCTTCCACCATTGTTGAGCTGACCATCTAAGAATTCATTGAAGGATGCAGTAACCTCCATAACAGTTCTAGCAAGGCCATGAACTGTGGTTTCAAGCCCTGCTAATCTCTCTTCACTCATGGGTAGTTTTTGTGTTTTTAATGTAGGTAGGTAAATGTACTCACAAACCAAAAGCTCTGATACCAATTGAACTGAAACCTCTCAGGAAAAGAGTGATATCAATGTCAAATAGACTCAGGCTAGCACTCTTCTCACATACAAGCTAACTCACTCAGGAATGACTCAACAACCTGCACTAGGCCAGGCAATTCAGATAGTACTTTGTATCTTAGCACACAAGCATAGATGACAAAGGTTGTGTTAGGACTCAAGACACACAAGTAATGAATTCTAAACACTGCAATCTTAGTTCACACGCAAGTTTCACTAAGAAATGCTACAACACTTAGCTTTTGCTGAAGGATTGTTTTGAACAAAGTTCATAATTATATTAATCAAAGTCTGCCTCCTTAGGTTACAACTTAAGCCTTATATAGGCAAATCAACAGATCCTGACCCTTGAAAACAAGGACATCTAAGGGCTTAAAAGCCTTACATCTTACTGAGAAAACAAAACTACAAAGTCAGCTAATGAGGACAACAAAAACAGACTGCAAAACAGAGAAAAGAAAGACTGCAAAAGTAGGTTTGTCCCTTTCCAGAAATGGCAAGTTTGCAAACTGTCTTGGGAAGTCTTTGCTTGGCTTGTTCTCGCTGTGTCTGGCTGACAAAGGCTTCATATAAGACCTTCCTAACATACTAACTACACTTGAGGTTGATCATACACAAAAATAAGGAGTTCTGGACAGAAACATTGGCCTTGGTGCTAGCTGACTCCTCAATATGACCTTCACTCTTCTAGGCTGTTTTAGATGGACTTCTAGACTTTATTTAGAAAACTTTCCCTGGACTTTTCTCTTGCTCAGGACATCAACTTTAAGGGAAAAGAAGATGGAGCCCCTGGTTGGACTCGTACTGCATGGTATTTGATTTATACTCTGGCTGGTCTTGGCTGCTTTTCAGGAAACTGGACCCTGCTCTTGTGACCCTTCTTGTGGTTGTGTTTGCTGGACTTGTTGCTGCTTCTTGACTGTAATTGGGGTGCTTGGTGAGTGTTGTTCCTGGGGCCTTTGGTGTAGGGCTCTTGCTTGTCTGGTAGGGGGTTGGTTGGGACCCTTTGTTTGCAATGGTGCAATCCTGGTTAGCTGTTTGCTTGGCTTGGTGTTGATGGGGTTCTACTCCTGTTTCACATTTATTGCTCAACTCAAGTTCAAGCATGATAAGTAGACATAATTAACAAGGAAAATGTAACTTAGAATAAGATTAGTGAAAGATAAGCATATGAGGTGAATTCACACATATGAATGAATAGATAAGACATATGTATAAGAAATTAAGGCAAAGATTTCATCTTTCACTAAATACAACTACAATTAACACTTAAAAACATATATTGATATCGAGTAACCCATCACCTTTATCTCGATTAGCACTTTAAATCCTCGATTCCCAAGCTACCCATAAATCTACACAAATACCTTGACCCAAAATCTTCAAAGTCCACCCTTTTACCGACAAATAATATAGTAGAAGCTTAAACCGAAATTTCTGGAAAATCGGTTTTAAAAGAAGGTTAAAAGTTTCTATATTTTATTGGTTAGAAAGAAAGAGGACGGTGAGAGGATTCCGAAACATTAAACGGAATCGAATTTGGTTAAGAGTTGAATAAGTTGTGTCCGTCTTAAGTTTAGATCTAGAAAAATGGGTTTTATAAAAAGTTGGAGAAAATGGGTATTTTCTGTTATGAAAAGGAAGAGGAAGATGAGAGGAGAAGATTAATGTAAAAATCGTCATGTTTCGCTGAAAGACGGAGAAATGGCATCCGTCTTAAGTTTATGAAGTTATGGAGGCTTAATGATGTTTTTTATGTTTGAGGAGGAAGATGAAGATGCTGAAATTTTAGAATGGATCTAGACATTTGCGGTGGTTTGTTTTGAGAAGGTGAGTAGTAGTAGGCTTTAATATTCAAGATGGGTGTTTCCCACTCTGATTTTCGAATAGAGTCCGATTATGGGATCATAACGGACATAACGGACTGAAATGCGACGGTTTCTACCCAACTAAACTAAATTCTATTTAACATTAATTTACAGCCACGAAATCATAAATTATCGACTTAAAATATTTTAACCAAGAAAAGTAAAAGACAAATTTATAAAATTCACGACTTTAATAAATTACTCGTTATTATAAAATCTGGGGTGTTACAAGATCTTACACAAATGAATGGCTTTTATTAATGCATGAGTGACATATAA
>JAIUZE010066595.1:0-27145 GCA_022085475.1 Heliosperma pusillum | reverse complement strand
AATGAATTAGCCTTATTAGATATGAGCGATATGTTTAGTTGAATATTTTTTATATGCAATTAGTCACATGATAGGAAGTTCTTCCCGTGACTGTTTGATTTTATGATATATGTCGTGTTGACTAAGTACCCATAGAGAATTATGAGTATATGGCGTCTTGACCATTCTAATTCTAAATGAGTAGCTTGGACCATGACATTGATAGGCCGTGCTATCTTTAACGAGTATATTTTCACCGCTTGATAGCTTTTGTGTCTCGGCTTGGTGGGTTTATATCCAAGTCGGGGCATGGCTGCCTAATTGCTTCCACTTTGGGAATGGAGCCAGCTTAAGTACTAGCCAACTCTGCTTAGGGGGTCGCCTAGTATAGATTCTTGTGTACTTTTGGTCATGAGACGGGGAATGGAATAGCTGTTGTCGCTAGGTCTGATCAGTCTAGGACTAGGATGTTTTCCTACCTTGTGGTATAGCCTCGAGTTACAGAAGTCGACTATTGACTGTCCTACGAACTTATGCCTGTTTATAGACGTATTGGTCTTTCATGTTTGTATGATTCTATGAATCTTAGAAGGTGAGATGCAAGCCGGCTCAGGTTGATAGAGTTTGGATTACCGGATGTTAACTGATTCACATGATATTATGTTGGATTAGGGTTTGAGTGTATCATGGCCATGTTAACGGTAACCTCTGAGCTACATACCAGCTTCCCTACCTCGTGTTATATATCGTTTATTATCGGATTCACAGATAGCCTTTCATATGCTCGGTTACATGTTATTATTGTTTCATAACATGAAAAAGCATATCATATATGTTAAGGTTTTGTATTTTCATATACATTGCTTTTATGTTATTCATGTTTATTAAACTCGACATTTCGTGGCTGGGAGAACTCGGAGTTACTCCCCACTGACTGTGGCTTCCGTGTTTATATTTAATGCGGTTGGCAGGTTTGTGATGCATACTTTGGGTACATTGACGAGCTAGCGAGCGAAGTATTTACCTTGGACCTATATTCGGTTCTTAGGATTGTATATTATTATACACTCTTTTATTTACGTATTTATACGGGAAATATGTCTCCCGTTTTGGATATTTCTTTTGTATAATATTATTTCCTTTTTGTTGAACCTTTTTATTTAAGACACCTTCGTTATGTATTATCATTCTTTTATTTAGTTAAATTATTTTTTTTCTTTCCGCAAATTTGAGGGTGTCACATCGCGTGTTTATGATTTGGAAGGATGTCAATTGAATGAATGAGGAAAGAAGGCACGCTGATTTGGTTCAGTAATATAGTGGTACTGAGCGGCACCCAAACGTTCGGTAAAATAGACTAATTGTTCGGTACTAAAGTAACTATTGTCTTGTAACCGACTCCTACTCAACTGGTCGGTATATTAGCGACTGGTTTTTTTTTTACCGTGTCGGTCAGAATTATAATTTAACGACTATTGTAGACACGGTCGGTATATTTCGGACGTTGGAGACCCTAGTTCTTGTAGTGTAATACCGTATAAAAATATTGCAAACAATGAATAAGAGAAAAAAAATCAATAGTTGAAAACACTAGAAGATTGAATAAAAATATCGTCATATGAGAAGTCGATTAAACTTTGTGGGCATATTTGAAACGACGTGTTTTATTTAAGGGTTGAAAAACTTTGATATCGTGAATGGTAGAGATTAGGGAATGTGATTTGTGAAATAGGAAAGAGGGTTGATTAGAAGTGAGCAGGGAGGCTGAGAGAGAGTGGGTGAGTGACGGTGGGTTTGGGTAAATTATAGGGTTTGTCAAATGGTATGACCCAAACCTCTTTGTTCATGAAAAAAAAAAATCCTCCAAGTTGGGTTAAAAGGTTGTGTAATTTTTTTATGGTTGTATGTGACAAGCCTTTCCATATTTATGGCACATCCATCTAATAGTCGGTATTTTTCTAAAACAGTCATATTTGTTATAGGTTTAAAACGAGTTAAATATTACTCTATAAAGATAAATGGATAAGAATTTACCATACTCTAAGCATTCGAATTTTTGTCTCATCCATCTATTTGTTATGTATTATTGTTTAAAACGGATATGTTAATCTTGATCAAGAATTTGTAGTTAAGTAATGAGATTAAGAACACCCTTAGAAGGCCTGACTAATGTAAGGAAACAAAATTATAAAGGCTCAAATGTAAAAAGAAAACTAACTTTAAAAAAAATATATTATTCAAATAAAAATACTATATAAAAGGATTTGGGCTGATAATATTGGTTAGGACTTAGGAGTTAGGATTCAGTATTATAAGTAGTTTTTAATGGATAATATGGTATTATTGTCACTCACGTCCCATGTATTAAATATAAAATATTTCTCTTTAATTTCTATATTGGTTTAATTGTAATACTAAAATCGTGTTATATTCATCGAAATATAGTGACCTTTAATCGACCTTTTAATTTATTTTTCAATAAAATTAAATTCATTTTACGTAAAATAAAAATACTCCCTCCATTTCATTTATTTGTTTGTATATGATTAAAATACCCTCACAAAAAAATGATTGAGACGAATGAGTACATTATATAACAACAAATGGTCTCCTTTCAGACGGATCATTTTCTTCTGAAATAATAAAAACGGGGTTCTGCTGCCAAATTTGACAGCTTTTTGAAAACATGTTACCAAAAGCGGTAAGAATAACTAGACAATTATTGTGGTTACATTTGATCATAAAATGATCACTAATAAGGTGTACTACTAGTACATGGCTTATTTTTCAGGACAAAATTACTAGGAAATTGGGTGATTGTGAGCAATAGGAATAACGTGCAATTCATTTTTCCTCCTTGCAACTATGCCAAAGGTTTCATCCATGTCAATATCATCCGGTGTCGTCCCTTGTGGTAACTTCCAATCGAAGTGGTATAGCAACATGGCTAAGGCAAGCTCAATAATGGCAATGCCAAGTCCCATGCCCGGGCATATTCTTCTGCCCGATCCAAATGGAATTAGCTCAAAGTGATTTCCTTTGTAATCTACTAAAGACCCTTCAAATCTTTCGGGATTAAAAATATCGGGGTCTTTCCAATATTTAGGGTCCCTTCCGATTGCCCAGGCATTGATGAAAATGCGAGTGTTCTGATCGATCTCATACCCGTTGACTTGGCACCGGTCCATTGATTGTCGAGGGACTAACAAAGGAAAAGGAGGATGGAGCCTTAGAGTTTCTTTGATAACAAGTTTCAAGTACTTGAGCTTGGCTAAGTTTGTGTCATCGATCATTCCATTTCCTTGATGAATTCGGCGCACCTCATCTGTTGCCTTCTCCATTGCTCTTTGATTCTTGAGTAATTCAGAAATCGCCCACTCTATTGTTGTTGAAGATGTCTCGCTTCCAGCTCCAAATAATTCCTATGTATAATTGTTAAGTACACATGAGAATATTGCGCCAATAACAAAAGGAACTTCAAATAAGCTAATTTGAGAAAAACATATCATATACTTAAATCCCCCATCTCATTTTGTGTTCCATCTTATGTCTTATTCTCATTATTTCTCCTAATAATACACAATCACTATAATATTTTCCCTATTTTCCGATTATTTGTTACCTTTTCCATTTTAGGGTATCTTTTTTATTTGTTTATATTTGTATATTAAGAAGACTATTGCCCAATTATTATTTTCACCAAGTTTAATCACATATGGTTTCCTACTCTTTCATTGGTTGTTTTAGCAAACGTAAAGATAAATAAATAACCGGGACAGATGGAATATATTACTACCATTTTTATTAGTTGAAGTGTGATATGAGACATAAAAGTGGGATAAATAATCTAAATACATAATGGCCGGACTTACACAAATTCTCATTGAAGACGGGCATCATATCCGTTTTCATTGAAGATGAATACGACCGTCTTCAACGAGATTTGCTGACTGCCTTATTATATGACAAAAGATTAACTACTACGTATATACTAATCATGACTCAAATTTTAACCACAAATTCTCATTTGTGACGGGCACTTTTCGTCACAAGATTGTGACGGAGCAAATGTGACCATTTTTATGGAAAATGTAACCATTATATGACTGGTAATATTTTATGGATGATTACTTTTTATCATAAAATGGTCACATTTAGTCTGTCACAAGCTTGTGACTGTCACAAGGGGAGACCAACTGAATTTTCAGATGTAGAGAAAACAAACAATTATTAACATAACATACCAAAACAATAGCTTTGATGTTGTCTATTCTAAGGAAGAATTCATTAGAGCTTGGATGCAGATCACCATTGTGAAAGTTTAAAAGAATGTCCACCAAATCTTCAACAGCATTCTCCTTATGATCCATTTGCTTATTAATTATGTGTTCTTCAATAATTGGGTTCATTAACATATCGGCTCTCTTAACCAAATCCTCGAGTTTTCTTTGCATCCCGCTTATGGCGTGTATGAACTTGATAGAGGGGTAAAGATCACCTATAGATAATCCAGATGCAATTGCAGCCATATCTGCAAACAATGTCTTAAATTCTTTTCCATCTTTGCCTTTCTTGTTCATAGACGTCCTGTTGTTGTAAATTAAATATTGGTCATCACTCCAAAAAGGATAATGGTAACTAATTTCCATCAAGGTTTAATATTGCCAATTGATAATTTCATTACAATTTTTGTCACTACCATAACAATGCAAGCTAAGTCTAAAACATGTTATTATTCATCGTCTAACAAACATGAGTGGCATTAGTGATTTCGAAGTGCCCTCCCTTTAAAAAAAGAAAGATAGTAAGTCGAACTGGATAATCTAGCCCACCCTCGAGCCGGTTCAGGGTACACAAGTAGAATTTAGAAGGCATGATACGGCCCGTAAGTACCTGTCCCCCACACCGAGTTTTCGATTCCACCATACCATACTCAGCCCGTCCAGAAATACTTCTAATTTACTACTCGTATTCCATATCATACTACAATCTCTACATTCCATTTAATTGTAGGCATTTGTAGAATATATGTAAAATTATTGCGTGGTTCGCTATCTCAAAGGTAGTCCGGGTCACGGACTTTTATTGCGGGCTGATAGTGATCTTACAATTTCCGGATGGTGTGACACGGATTGGGGTGCGTGCTCGCTTTCCCGACGCTCTGTCACGGGTTGGTATATTTTTCTTGGTGGCTCTCCTATTTCGTGGAAGACCCGCAAACAAAACACAGTGTCTCTCTCCTCCGCAGAAGCAGAGTACAGGTCTATGGCCAATATCGTTTGGGAGTTGAAATGGATAAAAGGGCTCCTCTCTGACTTTGGAGTAACGTTATCTCGACCCATGGCCGGGATTTCTGATAGCCAGTCCGCTTTACAACTTGCCAGTAACCCGGTGTTTCATGAGCGCACGAAACACATTGAAATCGACTGTCATTTCGTGTGCGATGCCATTAACGAGGGGCTAATTGTTACGTCCCATGTCTCTACTAAAGATCAACTTGCGGATATTCTTACCAAAGCATTGGGCGCTCCGCAATTTCTTGCTTTTCTTCGCAAGCTGGGCATTCTTGATCTGCATGCTCCAGCTTGAGGGGTATTAAGAATATATTATTACGGAAATCTTATAATGCTATTATTATGTTATTCCGAGTATATCACTGATATCCTAGCCTTAATTATGGGATACGGTTATTATTATGTAACCATAAAAGGCACATTATGCCAAAGTTAATATGATACACAATTCCCCTCATAACTCCTTAACAAAAATATATTTTAATCAGATGCATATAAGCAAATTGAACAGAGGAAGTACATACGAAACTTAAATTAACCTCCTGTAGATCTTGAGTACATATTAGGAACTACAAATTGTGCAGTGTGCATGTGAGACCATGAGAGTGTCACTTTTTTTGAATAAAAATATCTAGTCACTTTTTCATACTCAGGTCAAAGCTTAAAAAATTCTGAACACAATAATAGTACTAGCCGAAGAGAAAAATATATACTCGTATTTGATTGTAACAATTTCATCCTTAAAGTTTTGATTTAATTGATAATAATGGATTGATTCAATAAACCGTACTTAGTTTAATTACACTCTTAACCTTGTATAATTGGGGCAAAAACTAAGGGTTCAAGTTTTCATTGTCTTTATTGTATTTTTTAGTTAGGGTGGTACTCAATGTTGACGCCCTATCGCCATCCTTATTATTTTAGTAGGAATGTCTTACCAAAAATATAATTGTACATCGGTATCTCGACATATCTTTAATTGTGATCAATATTTTCGGATGATTGTATTTCTAAGACGCAACGAATCAAAAGTACAGTGACCATGAAAAACAAATCGGACGTAATACATGCATATTATGTACCTTAAGGTGATGTTAAAAGTGAGATCAAAAATTTTCTCGGTAAGGTTGACCAGAGTACCTGACTCCAACGCAAGACCCTTGACAAGATCCATCACTTCCTGAACCCGAATTGACCCGACTGCCTGAACTCGACTTGTAGTAAAGAGTTCAAGCGTAGCAATCTTACGGACCTGTCGCCAATACTCACCATAGGGAGCTAAAGCAATATCACTGCACCCATAAAACAATATCTGAGACAACATGAGTTTTGGACGGCTACATAAGACTGCGTCGTGAGTCCGCATCACCTCCTTTGCCATGTCAGCTGAGGAGACGACAACAGTGGGGACTGCACCTAGGGTTAGGTACATTAGTGGCCCGTATATCCTGGCTAGCTCTGCTAGGCGACGGTGTGGCAATATCGTTTTCGAGACGAGTTGATGGAGGTTGCCGATTAAGGGTAGTTTTGGTGGGCCTGGTAGTGTATGTCTCTTCCCATGGCTAATGAAAGTGGATATGAATAGTATTGTAAGGATTAGTATGATGAGAGGTAGAGACCAACTAAACTCCATTTTGGATTACTTCAATTATGACTTCCGTGCGTGAAGGATATTACTAGTAAATAAGGAGTACAAAATGGTTAATAAGTAGTGTAGCAGCTGTATTTTTTTGTTGTTAACTGCGTATTTTGTCACTATCTGTTCATAGTGTATGGATGATTTTGTTGAATGTTGATTTGTTTGTATTGCTCGTTAGGATATTGGTTGATTTGATGCTTCAAAAATGTAAATATAAGTAATTTATTCCCCCTTAGTCTTGGAACATATTTCTAAATTGATTATGCATTTTTATTGTTCAGTGAGTCTTGTTTAAGACAAATAATGTTGTGTTAACACATGCACGTAATAAAAACATACTCCCTCCGTCCCGGTCATTTGTTTACCTTTGCTTTTGGCACAATTATTAAGGAAATGGTAGGGGACCATTTGTGGTGGCCCTTGGTGGATGACAAGTAGGCAATAGTTCTATTGGCACATCAAATTACTCCTAAAAAACATTCTCAATATAGAAAGGTAAACAAATGAATGAGACACCCTAAAATGGAAATGGTAAACAAATGACCGGGACGGAGGGAGTAACTTTTAGTAGCCAACAAGTAGGATGTGATTTGGTATGTATTTGTCTTTAAGATGGACAATATCCATGCCATCTTAAATGAGAATTTGTGAATAATGTTTCACTTATGTAGTCTCCCAAGTTCATCATTTACCATATAGATTTCGCAATTTACAATGCCGAATATACCACTATATAGACTCAAACTCTACAACTCTACAACTCAAAAACATAACAACAAAACAATTTTCTCATCCTTTACTATCTATAAATTTCTCATTTAGAAGGTTTTTTTTTTGCAATGCTCTTGGTTGTGTTCATCTTGTGCCTATGCCTACACCGGAGATACAATGGTTGTGTAATCTTAATGGTCGATTGTATGTCATTGTAACCGGGTGTAGAGTACGGGGCAAATTTGACTTTAGGACAATGACGTTGTCACGCAACAACCTACTCTCTCTAATCCGGATAATTTCTCCCTTTTCTGTTTTACATATATATATGATCACTACAAGAGAAAGCTCGTTTTGTGACGGATTAATCCGTCGCCAAACATGGTATTTCCGTCGCCAGAGACAGTTTTGCGACGGATTTGCGACGGATAGTGTCCTTCGCCCATTTTCGTCGCAAAAGTAGTAATTGCGACGGACTAATATAATCCGTCGCAAGTTATTTGCGACGGGATATCCGTCGCCAACATAAATAGCGACGGATTACAGGTGGCAGTCAAGTCAAAGAGGAAGTCAATTTTTGCGACGGAATTTTCCGTCGCAAAAATTGACTGCCTCTTTGACTTGATTGCCACCTATACAGCCAAGTCAAAGAGGAAGTCAACATTTGCGACGGAATTTCCGTCGCAAATATTGACTTCCTCTTTGACTTGTCTGTAAGTCAGTCAATTTTTGCGACGGAAATTCCGTCGCAAAAACGCCTGTATTTTCCAGGAAATGGTTGTTCCCTGCATCCCCTTTATACGCGTTAAAACGACAAAAAACCTGCAAATTACAGAAGATTTCCAGCAGTTACGCGTCCAACAAAGTTACTAATGTAACACAAAACCATGCATGAACAAAGTTTTGATTTTATATCATAAAAGTAAAGTCTTACAATTAAAATGTGACAACCCTCGCGAATGCGGAAATATAAAACATACAAGCATGTGAATTATATAGCGGAATTATGAAGTTTTAAAAACCTTTATACATGCAAGATATAAAATACGAGGAATGTCAAAATATTACAAACTAAGTACGGAATACAACAAAGAGACGGAGTCTCTCAAAATGTTAACAAAGAACAAGTGTTTAGCAAACTAGCTAAAATCGTCTAGAGGTGTTTAAATCCAGGGACAACGCCCGCTAGCTCACACCCGAACCCAAAATAGTCAAGCAAAAAGCCATCCATGCAAGCAACCTGTTCATTCATGAAAAACATGAACGCCACAATCAGTGGGGAGTAACTCCGGGTTCTCCCAGCCATATCACATTAAACGTACATAGAAGGAAATACAAAAGTAGAGCATGCATACAAATAGATATACATGTGAGATACGATAAGGATAGATAGGCAATTCGATACATAATGATAAGAGCATATGAAGTACAAGTTCGAATCCATCATGTTATACAAAGACTCGGGGAAGACACTCTTAGGCAACCGAATACGCTCACTAGGGCTTGCATCTCACCGTTAGAGGTATAAGATTGATAAGATTGAGACTCGACAGACAAACCAAGTCAAGTCATGCGATGATCACAATAAATCCAACATATTATCATCCATTCACGAACCAAGACATTGACGGTGTCCAATCATGCAATGATCATGAATAATATCATGAAATCACGCATTCAAAGACGACGGTGCCCAATCATGCAATGACCATGAATAATATCATGAAATCACGCATTCAAAGACGACAACACAAAGACGACTTCTCTCACGGTAAATGAAACGCACTAGCACCGTGTACATGGAAAGTATGATTAAAAGGCATCCACGGGATAAAGCATTTCCCTGAACGCATACACGATCACATTTCGTATATGTTGACTAATTTCCTCCGGTAGGACGACGATATAAATACCCGGTCCTAGTCTAAATCTGGCCAGAATCCCGGAATATAAACGTGTTCGATTCGACATGCCGATAAAGCGTTCGCATCCAAGACTCGTCTTACAATATATAGTCGAGTACCCCAAATTCGGTAGATCAATTCACGAAAGAGGCGGAAAGAGCTCAAGCCTCATAACAAGCGGTACGCTACATGCAAATAACACCACCTCGCAAGTACACAACATTTGACGGCCGGGTCGATCAACGCATTGCGTTCAACTCCCAACAACGTCGTCGTATGCCCACTAACACATGCATTTAAGCAGTAGGATACCTCTCCGTTCCGACATTCCAGCCTTACGAACGGGAAGGTAGCCAGGGAATGAGAGTACAAAGCACAAGACAAAATAGTGCTCAAACCGTATCATTTGTAAAAATCGACTCAAAGTGGGACATAGCAAAAACCGTCACAAAAAATGTGATACAAGCGATGAGAATATACATATAACAAAACATGAATCAATACATGATACATAAAGCATTAGACCAAGTGAAGAAGATAATAAATAGGAACATAGATCTTATCTCCAAACAACGAGGTGGAAATAACTAAAAAACAAGGGTCCAATTCACACTGTCATAACTAGGAGTTTAGACATGCAAATACAGATATTCCAAGTCGAGGTGATAGCTTATCCTCTTACGGTTCCAACGAATGGTCACAAGCCTAAAACAAGCAAGTAACGAAGAAGATATGATCATTTTACGAAAAAGGGTCAGTGCAGGGAAACTGCACAAGTCACGACCGTGACTTGTATTTCACGACCGTGAAATGAGGTTTCACGACCGTGAAACACTCTGTTATGCAAAGGTAAAACATCAGCCACTTTTTCACGACCGTGACTTGAGTCTCACGACCGTGACATGCCATCCCACGACCGTGAAACGAGTTTCACGACCGTGAAACGAGTCTAGACGGCTCCAATTTGTTCTAAACTCAACCATTAACAACTATTATCATAAATCATCAGTTTACATATCAAATTCCATCAAACCACAAGTATCATCATCATCAATCATCAATTAACAACATTCATTAATCATAACATGATTTCTAAGCTTACTAATCGTATTCTAATACGATTTCTAGCATATAAAGCATGTAAAACACGTAAATGATATCGAGTAACCCTTCACCGTTACCTTTTCGCGTCTTTAAACGGTTTCTAAACCTTCCTAGTCTCCACCTACATACAATTAGATAATAAAAGATGAATATAATTCATCTAGAGAAAGACGGATAATTTAAAAAGCGAGAAAGAGGGTAATTTTATTACCAATACGGATAGAGGAAGGTAAGAGGGGAAGAATAAGATGAACTTACGGGAATTTGAGCTAGTAACGAAGAAGTAGCGACGAATCTAAGACGGATCAAAAATGGAGGCAAGGTTTCTTTGGTTTTCTTAAGGAAGAAGAAAGAAATGAATTGTGAGGAAATGAATTAGGTTTAGGGTTTGAGGGAGTATATGTAGGGTGAGTCGGAAAAGTCAACGAAAGTCAAAGACGGTTCAAAAGTCAAGAAAAGTCAAAGACGACTTAAAAGTCAAGGAAAGTCAAAGACGACTTAAAAGTCAAGAAAAGTCAAAGACGACATAAAAGTCAAGGAAAGTCAAAGACGACTTAAAAGTCAAGAAAAGTCAAACTCGCCTTAAGACGGGATTCTCATGGAATCTCGCGGAAATTCCAAATACGAACTCGGAAATTCTAAATTCGACTCGAAACTTTAAATTCTAAATTAAAACGTAAATTTGCTGAAAAGATTTCGTAAAATATTTCTACTAGAAAAATAGGGTACATTTCCGGGTGTTACAATCACCCCACCTTTTAAAAAGTTTCGTCCTCGAAACTTGATATTAGAAAACAAAAGTATCAAGGACAAGAATCGGTGTACAAAATCAACACGAAAGCTTTTACAAGGGAAAACATTTATGAAATGATGTTCTTCTCGAAACGGTTTAAGGAAATTTTTCATAAGTGTGAAACTTTACTTACGGATCTCAAGAATGCTCGTCGCGAACGAGAATTCTAATTATCCAAAAAGCAAAGTCGAAATAGTGAAATCGAAATTCAAAACAACGTTAGGAAGTGCAGGACTAGTTATCAGACGCGTCTCCAATAACAAGTGCAAACATCCAACCAAACGTAAAATCCAAATATAAAAGCAAAAGAAATCCATTTTCTCCAAAAAGAGGGTACACAAACCATCTTTAAAACTTCGGTGAAACCATAGATTGGAAATACAATATGAAAATTTGGAAGTTTTCTCAAGGATAAAATAAAAATAACACGGCATTACACGTACATAGAGCGACTCGAACTTAAAGTTCACAGATCACGATAACAAAATATATACAAAACACGCAAAAACGAAACAAATCGAACTCTTAGGGATATGAAGAATCACGATGAAGTCGGCAGGAAGATCTACAAGAATTCGTTATCACTTACTCTACTAACAAACCAAATCCTCAAGAGAATACAATTTACCCATTTTGCAACTCATCATTTTCAATCATCAGAATTCCTACAAAAATACTTCATAATCATGAAACTTCGAGTAACAAATCCCAATTATTCCAATTCAATTAGAATCTTCTAAGGTCCATTGGCACGGTAGACTCCACAACTAACAACCCACATAAAAATTTCATTACGTACTCTAATCTTCTTAGCTCCATCAAAACTCTTATTGGAAACTACCATCAAAATATTTATATTTAGGGAAACAAGACCGCTAACAACCACAAGGTAAAAGAGACTTACAATGAAATCCTTCGATCCATTTTATTCCAAAACTCATTATCCTAAATTATTAACAATGAACTTTCTCATCTTCAAAAGTTAAATCACAAACCTCAAAAGAGATTAGTCACAAAATCTCATTTCACTTAACTTTTGCCAATCATAGGGCAATGCGACCGTAAATCAATTTATTTAGCTCTTTCAACCTCTCAATACATCAGTTTTCGCTTATGACAATATTCCTCAAGTTTGGTCATCCAATCCAAATTCCACAAGGTAATTATTCCCGTTAGGGTCCAACATTTAAAGACCATAATCTCCCAAGTAACACTTAAAGAATCACTAAAATTCTTAACCACAACTACCAACTATCATTATGCATATTTCGATCCTCAAACGATATTGCAACATTAAGCTTTCGTAGTCTAAAACCACTAGGAGACTTTCATCCTAAGCTATCCTCAAATCCTTATAATCATCTAAACATGAAACTAGTTTAATAGGACGGTTAGGTACCATATTCGAAACTTTTTCAAAACACACCTACTAACCCTTACGTTAGCTAATAAGAAAAACTACCTCTCAAGAGAGTAGGGATAAAAGAACATGATACAAGGAACATTAGGAAGCGTCATTAAAGACTACGATAAGATGAAAAAGGCGAAGGCGAAAAAGGAAAGCGAGGTTGAGGAAGAGACAAAGCAGATAGTAGAGTTATGAAGCTATCTGAGTAAGAAAGAAGGTATGAGCTTGCGATTTCTTAAAGATCAATCTTGACAAAAACATTCAAGAATGGAAATGAAAAGGGACGATGGCACGAGTAAAGGTTTAAGGTTTAATCCACAAAGTTTCTCCTTTCAGACTTAGGGTGATAGTAAAGCAACTCATCCCAAACAAAGGTCTCTTACAAGGGACCATCGTACCACGTACAATCATCAAAGTAAGGTACACCTAGATTTGATAAATCGACTCCAACCCAATTCATCCATCCTTTCATATAACACGGATTCCCAAATGCGGAATTGCAACTCAAGCATAATAACATTCTCTCAACTCCATAATTTGCACATTTCCAAAGGTTTCAAAAACCGAAGAACCAATAAGGAATTCTCCATACTAATCTCTTTTCAACTCCTACGGCCACAAGGTAGAACACCGAACAAAACGTCATTATCAACATCATATAGCCCACGAGTTCATTAATAATAAAGTACAACCTCAAGTCAAACATCATCATTAACGTCCCAAGGTATTTCCATCATAGCTCACATCATCAAATCTCAAGTAATATGGTTCAACTTACTATGAAACCTTACTACCTCAAACGAGCTTCCGATACCATAAGATAAGATCATATCTTTAAATCCAAGAACTATAGTCAAATGCTTTTTCACCAAGCCTATACACTAACACATAAACTAGAATCCACAAGAAGTCACTTAGTCTCAAAAGCGTTTTACACCTCAAAGTATCATCCAAATATTCTCACTTAGAACAACTAGCTCCAATTTAGACATGATCCTCAAGACACTCTAATATTACTAAACTCCTAAATTCAAAAGATTAAACCGCTAATGGGTTAAAAAGTCTTAGCCAACTCCTTCGACCTTACACCATCGAATATCATGAACTATTTACACACAAGTCATGACAAGCATCAAGCATTAAAATCATCAAACTTATCTTACTGCCCTTCCTTAGAGTTACAACCAATCATCAATATAGGGTGAATTTAGATCTACACCATTTTCCTCAAATCACAAATTCATTCCAACAAACATTAATATTCCACAAAATTCAAAATTCTTCCAACCAAGTATAATATACCACAAACAAATGGGTATGGCGTCCACAAAAATGTTACAAGAGGAAGGTAAGGATACCAATGGTAAGATGGAGGAACTATCAAGAGTAATTTACAAGAGGCAAACAAGATGGAAGAGAAAGAAGCACCTAGATAGAAGGAAGAGAGCATAATACATTAAGGACGAGAGAATTCATAGATGAGAAAGAAATACACTTCAATTAGGCTTGTCATCTTCCAATCTGCGATAAAGGATATTTTCTAGGTAACAATGATCCACCTTAAGACGGTAGATCCAAACAAACATAACATCACTCAACACAATCAACAAACAAGTTAGAACCTAACAAACATCAAGTACACCAAAGACTACCACCTTAGGTCCTTAAGTCTACCCATCTCTCATTTATTATTTCAAGGTCAAGTAGTTTAAGTTTAGGGTTCACGTGTGTGCGTCGGGAGAGATAAAGCTCTGATACCAACTGTGACAACCCTCGCGAATGCGGAAATATAAAACATACAAGCATGTGAATTATATAGCGGAATTATGAAGTTTTAAAAACCTTTATACATGCAAAATATAAAATACGAGGAATGTCAAAATATTACAAACTAAGTACGGAATAAAACAAAGAGACGGAGTCTCTCAAAATGTTAACAAAGAACAAGTGTTTAGCAAAACTAGCTAAAATCGTCTAGAGGTGTTTTAATCCAGGGACAACGCCCGCTAGCTCACACCCGAACCCAAAATAGTCAAGCAAAAAGCCATCCATGCAAGCAACCTGTTCATTCATGAAAAACATGAACGCCACAATCAGTGGGGAGTAACTCCGGGTTCTCCCAGCCATATCACATTAAACGTACATATAAGGAAATAAAAAGTAAAATCATGCATATATATACATCCATGTGAATTGCGATAAGAATAGATAGGCAATACGAGATATAACGATAAGATCATATAGAAATCAAATCCGTAACCATCATGCTATTCAAAGACTCGGGAAAGACACTCTTAGGCAATCGAATACGCTCACTAGGGCTTGCATCTCACACCGTTTAGCTTATAGATTGATAAGATTGAGACTCGACAGACAAACCAAGTCAAGTCATGCGATGATCACCATAAATCCAACAGATTATCATCCATTCACGAACCAAGACATTGACGGTGTCCAATCATGCAATGACCATGAATAATATCATGAAATCACGCATTCAAAGACGACGGTGCCCAATCATGCAATGACCATGAATAATATCATGAAATCCCGCATTCAAAGACGACGACACGACGACATCTCTCACGGTAAATGAAACGCACTAGCATCGTGTACATGGCAAGTATGATTAAAAGGGCATCCACGGGAGTAAAACCTTCCCTGAACTCATACACGATCCAATCCATTTCGTATATGTAGACTAATTTCCTCCTGGTAGGACGACGATAATAATACGGATCCTAGTCTAAACCTGGCCAAACTCTCCGGATAAACGTTTTTCCGATTCGACATGCGATAAACATTTCGCATCCAAGACTCGGACTTACACATGACGCCGAGTACCCCAAATTCGGTAGATCAATTCACGAAAGAGGCGGAAAAGAGCTCAAGCCTCATAACAAGCGGTACGCTACATGCAAATAACACCACCTCGCAAGTACACAACATTTGACGGCCGGGTCGAACAACGCATAGCGTTCAACTCCCAACAACGTCGTCGTATGCCCACTAACACATGCATTTAAGCAGTAGGATACCTCTCCGTTTCGACATTCCAGCCTTACGAACGGGAAGGTAGCCAAGGGAATGAGAATACAAAGCACAAGACAAAATAGTGCTCAAACCGTATCATTTGTAAAAACCGACTCAAAGTGGAAACATACCAAAAACCGTCACAAAACATGTGATACAAGCGAGTGAAATGTCATATATTCAAAACAATAATATTATAAGTCGCTACGTAAAATTATACGATAAACGAACGATTGGAATTATTATAAATGAAAACCGTAAACAAAATCACAAATAAAGTCCAGCAGGAGCCAGCCGGTCAGGCTGACCGGCTGCCGGTCCACCGGCTCAGGCCAATAGTCAATACGAAAATCAACATGAATTGTCAGTGTGTCCCAGCCGGTCAGGCTGACCGGCTGCCGGTCAACCGGCTGGGACCAAAGGGTCATTTGAAAAACAAAGGAAGGAAAGGGGTGTCTCAGCCGGTGGTCTGACCGGCTGCCGGTCGACCGGCTGAGACCCAAGTCATTTCTCAAAATCACGAAAAATGCAATAATATACAGCAGGTGCCCCAGCCGGTGGTCTGACCGGCTGCCGGTCGACCGGCTGGGGTCCAATTCATACGAAAAATCCCATTTTTGCCTAAGGAACCAATTTCAATTATCATCCAATATTATCATAAATCATCAAAACTCATATGAAATCTCAACATACAACATATATCATCATCAACACACTTACCAAGCTCACTAACCATATTCTAAATACGGTTTCTAGCATAGATAACATATAAAACACGTAAATGATATCGAGTAACCCTTCACCGTTACCTTTACGCGTCTTTAATCGATTCTACACCTTCCTAGTCTCCACCTACATACAATTAGATAATAAAAGATGAATATCATTCACCTTGAGAAAGACGGATAATTTAAAAAAGCGAGAAAGACGGTAATTTTATTACCAATACGGATAGAGGAAGCTAAGAGGGGAAGAATAAGACGAACTTACGTGAATTCCGTCAAAGAACGAATGCGGTATGATGATTCCACGATCGAAAATAAGAGGAGGCAATTTTTGATTGCTTAAGGAAGAAAAATGAATTTGTGAATTGTGTAGATGATATTAGGTTAAGGAGTATGAGGAGTATAAGTAACGGGTGAGTCGGAAAGTCAACGAAAGTCAAAAGGCAGGCGATCAAAAGTCCAGAAAAGTCAAGAACGACTAAAAATTCCAAGAAAAGTCAAAGACGACTTCAATTCAAGAAAGTCAAAGACCGAATTAAAGTCCCAGAAAAGTCAAGACGACTAAAAGTCCAAGAAAAGTCAAACTCTCCTTTAAGACGGATTCCTCATGGAATCTCGCGGAAATTCCAAATACGAACTCGAAAATTCTAAATTCGACTCGGAACATAAAATTCTAAATTAAAACTTAAATTTGCTGAAAGGTATCCGTAAAATATTTTCACTAGAAAAATAGGGTACATTTCCGGGTGTTACAGTGAGCCTTTTGAACATTGATTTGATCGAATCTTCCATTGTTAGCAGAATCCAGGATTCGACGGGACTCTATATAACACCCATTATAGAATGTGATGGCAAGGAAACATGAATCTAACCCATGATGAGGACATTCTCTTTGTAAGTCCTTGTACCTCTCCCAAGCTTCATATAGGCTCTCATCATCCCCTTGTTGGAAACCAGTGATTTGACTTCTCAACAAAGCGGTCTTTTCTGGGGGAAAGTACTTTTGGTAGAAGGCGAGAGCTAAACTCTCCCAATCATTTATACCTAATGTAACCTTATCAAGGCTATGTATCCACAACTTTGCCTTACCCCTCAAAGAAAATGAGAAGAGCATCTCTCTAATTTGCCCTTGGGTGACTCTAGTTTGTCTGATAGTGGAGCAATAGTCACAGAAGTTCTGGATGTGGAGGTTGGGATCTTCTGTGGCATTGCCACTAAATTGGCTTCTTTCTATAAGGTTAATGAAGGCAGGTTTGATTTCAAAGTTTTGGGCTTCGATTTGGGGTGTAGCAATACCCCTTGGAAGTGTTTCTGCGGTGGGTTTGGAATGGTCTGAAAGTCGAACCATTTTATTTTGTGAAGATGAAGATGGAGTGTTGTTTGAAAGTTGATTGGTTTTTTTTTTTTTCTTTTTTTTTTTTTTTTTTGTGAATGGAGATGAGAATGGATCTTCTTCTCCTTCAAGAGTAGATATAATATCTGAGTATTTCTCACGAATACGATCTAAACTTAAAGTATCAAAAGCTTTTAAAATTTTGTTGAATAACTTTCGTCTCCTATGCAGAGTTCTTTCTAGATCGGGGTCTAAAGAGATACGAGTCCCTAGTCTAGAAGATCTGGGCATAAGATTGAAAGCTAAGATGAAAAATCAAGAGAGGTCTAAAGGAATTTGGGTTTCTAAAGACTAGATAAAACTAATTACGATAAAAATCACAAGAAAAAGGATAACTAAACCGTGCTCCCCGGCAACGGCGCCAAAATTTGATCAGACCTGTCGCAAGCCCGATGCAAAGATAATTTACCCAGACTAGGCTAATAACAAATTAATGTAATTAGGGAAGTAGGGGTCGATCCTCAGGGAGATGGTGCTTCCTATGGATTGTGATTCGTCTCACAATTGATTTTTATCTAATGATTCTCTGAGTTTTGGATTTTGTGATGTCTAAACTAACGAAAGGCATAAATAAAAACAAAATAAAAACAAACTGAAATGAAAACGATAAAGCAAATGATAAATTAATAATGAGAAGCATCTAGGGAAGTAGGTTCACACAGGTAGATTGACATATTGATGAAATTGGATTTGGGATATGCAAATAATTCATTGAGCGTTCGTAAGAATGGTGTGTTCATTACAATCATAGATCAGATGGTCTAGCAGGCTTTTTAGGCGATTTACTAGGTCTTAATCTACCATGTCATGCTTTGTCTATTCAATTCTCGTATGTCTACCTTGGAAAAGAATTCCATTTTAGTCGATGATTTCCGGCCAGAAATTGTTAACTATCGTTACAATCCAAACATGCATAGACACAACGTTTTAAAGGCATAATTTCTTTTATCCAATTATCATCTTTTAATCAATCTAACATGGCTGCCCTACACCCTAGAAAGGTGACTACTTACTCATGATGATGTCTAAATCTAAGGTGATATTAACAATGAAAACTAGGATAGACATGTTTATTTGATTTTGACTCTTTATATGGCGATAATAACGACGCTAATTGACAATCTAAGAATTGAAATTACGATTATAACAACATGAAAATGAATCTAAGACAATATGTAAAGAGGATAACAATCAAATAGAAAACAGAAAAGACATTAAACAAAGGATAGAATAGAAGTACCTAGGTGACGATCAACAACGAAAGCGATAACAATAATAGAAATCCCTTGCATAGAATAATCGTACCTTTAATTACAACTCTTATACCCAACAAAGGAGATTACAAGGATGAAATTCTTATTGATCTAAGCTAATGTTTTGATATGAAATGGACAGAAATAAACTAAGAACTAAAGACTA
Source organism: Heliosperma pusillum (assembly GCA_022085475.1). Taxonomy (NCBI): domain Eukaryota; kingdom Viridiplantae; phylum Streptophyta; class Magnoliopsida; order Caryophyllales; family Caryophyllaceae; genus Heliosperma; species Heliosperma pusillum. The sequence goes on along the minus strand of JAIUZE010066595.1, from coordinate 7,743 downwards.
AAGAAGAAGAAAATGAGAGAAGGGAGGCTAGTTCCCCCTCCTCCTAATCTAAGGAGAAATGTAAGAAGAGAAGAGAAGAGGATTGTAGAAAGGTGTGTTGAGATGAGAGGCTAGATGATCTATTTATAGTATTAGGGTTTCGTGGAGAAGAGGTCGGGCATTAAACACATAGGACAAAAGTAGGAAGAAAACGCCGTTTTCTCGAAGCAGCACATATACCCGATCGGGTACACACTTCCCCGATCGGGTAAGTGGTCATCCAGATCCTTTTGACTAACGTTTCATCTCCCTTTGCTTTGACTTGACTTCCAACATCCCCCTTGACCTCTTGAGTCAGGTTTGTTGATAGGGTTTGATGTAAAGCGATGAATTCTTCTGCCTAAATGATTGATCTTCCGACAACTACGAAACTGTCTTTGCTTCTTCTCTCTTTCGAATTAGTGAACCTTCTTGAACTGCATTTCACTTGGTCAAGCTTGCTTCTTCAAATCGTCGGGTTCTAGGCAAATGCTCGGGAATATAGAAAAAGGGCGTAGAAACGTCACTTTTCCTACAAAACAGGTTAGAACATAGGACCTCGCCTGGAAGACGATATGAGCTCATAAAGTGGCTTAACAAAGCTCAAATGACATACAAAACCGAGCTAAATTGGGGGTTAAAACCATACAAATATTCACTTATCAATCTAAAACCCTAGCTTAATATTTAAGAAAGATATTTATCTTTAATATCATAAAACAATATTTGCTTTATCTTTTAGAAATATCTTAATCTCAAAATATTATTTGGTTTATCTTATAGAAATATATTTATCTTTAATATCTCAAAATATTGTTGTAAAGATATAGTAGAATCCTAGATTAGGTAAACAAGGGAAACAACCTATCTTGGCCGAAATACCCTAGCTCACGAAACCCTGGGAGGCACGCAACCCTAGGAGGCACGCAACCCTAGGAGGCACAAACCTAGGTTTACACGAAACCCTAGGTGGCTCAAACCCTAGGTGGGCTTATTAGGTTAACAACAAATTGAGATAGAATATATTAGAAACCCTAGGTAGCATGACAACCCATAAGTTGTATTACTAACCAATAGAATCTCATAAATATATTCTCTATTAAAACTTTTGATAAATATAAAAATACTCTTTCACTTTTAAAAATATTTTAACCATTTTATTTCCAAAATCATGCATCAACATTTATCATCCAAAGTTATAGGCTAAAGCTATAACTTTGAACATAAAATCTCTCGAATGAAATAGTTACCGAATGACGACCTATACTATCTAATCTTCACAAAGATCTTCAGTATACGGATCATCTCTTCATCTTGATCACAAAGACCCTCCATCTCGAGTCTTGTGTTGTTTGACGTAGATCTTGCTTGAAGCGATTTTCTTTAAAGTTATGACTGAGTAGCTATAACTTCCATGTAAACTTCCAAAGTTATTCCTGAAGTTGTTATAACTTTGTCTCATAGATTTTGTCAAAGTTATGCCTGAAGTTCTTAGAACTTTGATCTTTCTTCTCATAATTGTTGCTAGCTATAATAAGACTAAAGAAAACAATTACACGCATATGATATATCGAGTAAAGTACATTATCACGTAAACACATGTCATTATCAAAACAATAAAATAGGTCCAACAGTAGTGTATTAAAGATAAATAATGATGAGTAGAGTAAGAAAAGATTGAAGATGGAGCAAACTAGATAAATGGTAGGTTGAAGAAGATAAAAATGCGGATGAATGAAATAGGGTTAACTTTTTGGAAAATTTAGATTACACAATGTAAATTATGGGTTAACAGGTTACTTGGTTGGTATGCTGCAACTGATTGAGGCCCAAAATTTCATTAAAAATTTAATAGCCCAAGCCCAATAAATTGATATGTTATAAAATTGTAGAAATTCACGAGTTTTCGGATCGGATACGGATATCCAAATTTTCTAATAGTAATATCCGTATCCGATCCGATATTCGAAAAATTCGGATCGGATATCCGATCGGAAACCCATTTTCGGATCAGATATCCATTTTTTCGGATCGGATACAGATCAGATATCAGATCAAATCGGATAATCGGATTTTTTGCTCAGCCCTAGATGTATATACTTATCTAAGTTACTAAAGAGTACTAAGAAACTAAAGTGATCTATTTTATATGATCATGTATGTGTCAGGCTTCTAAGATCATATTAATGTGCGCCATATTTCAAATACTTGTTAAAGTTCTAAAAGTTTATGCTCAAGATTTAACCATTTCAGAAGAACTTTTTACTGTGAAAATGTGAAAGCTGTCACCAATTTTTTGTGAAAATTCGCAAGTTTAGTTAAGACGGTTTGATACGAGAGCTCTATGTGTTAAGTGAACTCAGTCTTAAAAAGAAAACTAGGTTATTAAGATTGTAGGGCTATTTGGGTTGTTTATATTGGCGATATTAGGGTCGCAACTAAGTCTTCTGGTTCCTTTATGTGTGTACTCACTTCAAACGGGGGGTATCATGGTTGCTGATTTAATTGCTAGATTGTGTAGTTCGGTAGGGGATGAGTTTTTATGTGTTCCAGATTTTTGTCAAGCGTTTTGAGATTGGCGGAATTGGATTTAATTTAATACACTAACCCCCTCCCTGTTTGCCTAATAAAATAGGTAATTGCGGATATATGAAGTTGTGAACTTGAATATTCTCAACGGTTTTCGATGGTTGTTAGGTTAGTGATTACGTATTTTTTGGCCAGATTCATTTTTTTCTTTTATGATTGTGTACCAATTGATTGTCCTTTTTGCTATTTTGTAACAAATGCATAGCTACGGTGCAAAATGTTTAATCTTTAACCTAACTCAATGCAATACATTTGTACGCAATTATGATAAATGAAATCAACTAAAGGTGAAATTCTGATCAAATGAAAACAATAACTAAAGGTGTAATTATGACATGTCCTATTATTAATAATTTTACCGATACTAGAATTTTTGTTTACAGACTAGAGTATGACAATGTGATAGTGACCATGTGAAGTTAGACTAGAGTTTTTATATACTTTCATACATGCCTTTTGGGATTGTTCTCACCCAAAGATTGATATTTGCACTTGGAGTAATGATTCTTTTAAAGACGGAACTATAAGCTGACCAGCTGCGCAAGCGCATTGACAAATTATCTAATGTTATATGCGTAAAGAATATTGGCACTAGAGCTTACTGATCGTCAGAATGAGTCAATCATAATGATCTTGTTTTCAAGGTTAAGTGAACTTCAGTGTTCAAGTGGACAACTTTTATCCTGTGTGCAGGGTGCACCACAGCGCAACTAAAATCAAAGTAAGAGTGGTTAATACTATTAGCTTATATAACATGCTGGTTTATAAGGTCTGCATGTAATTGGCTATACATAATCTTATATAACATGCTGCTTTTAAGTCTGCTCAACATGAACACGCATAATATTTTCAAAGATTGTGCACCATGGCGTCATTTTATCTAAACGTTGACCTCCCATTCCAGTGTAAAATGTGGATAATAAAATTAAATAAAAAGTACATTTGAGGATTAAAAATAACAATCTATTTTCATATAAACTACTGAGATACTCTTTAGGGTGTTAGTGTTTAATATGGGGGCTAAGTGATATATTTATATGAGATGATATCCAAGTGTTTTTTCGGCATAGCGCTGCTGACATACGACACGTTCCTTTTATCTCGGTGCTACTTCTTTTTTTAAAGGTATCTTCCTAAATTTCTCTAAAAAATTTGGTCTTGAACCTTGGAGAGTCAAAGACTCCCTGTTCTAATGCTTTTTAATATGATGAGATAAATCAAAATATATAGTTCTTTAAGCTCTTAGTGTTTTCTATATCTTAATGTAGTGAGGTGTCCTGAGTTTTAATATAAACTTGGTGGTGGGAGTTTAAGCTGGTACATGGGCAGCGTTATGTTCTTTCAGGTAGCTGATAAACGAGCCTCTATGTCAAGATCTCATTATTCTAATTGACATGATAATTAGGCACAAGCGATAACTCATTGTAAATGATTACTACATTTATAGTCACCACTAATGATTACTACATTTATACATATACCACACCAAATATAATGTGAGTATGTCAACTATTTTCTAACCCATGTCGTCTAAGTATGTATGTTATTAAATTGTAATGTGAGATAGGTTGAGTTTTAATTGTGTCAGGTGTGTAGATTAAAAGGCCCAAGGTTTAGATATCCACGAATTTGGAAAACTCTAAAGAAAATTGAGACTATCTTTAAGTTTCACAAGTTTGTTTATTAAGTTTATCTCTCTTATTTTGTTCCTTAAAGTTGAATTACTGCCATTATTTCTCCAAAACGTTGTACGGAAAATAAAAAACTAAACTTGGCAGGCATATTTAGTAGTATGTGGTACTGTGGTAGCCTAAGCTTACTTTATATAGTTTTTTTAGTATGTTTTGTTTCATATTTTTATTTTTGGGATCGCTGAAGTCGTAATAATTCTAACAAATGCACTACCGTAATTCTTACATCACTGCAAGTCCAGATATAAGGAATTATGAGAAAATGAGAAACAAAATTTTTCTTGTTAAGCTGTAACTAAGAACATTATATTTACATTGAAAGGTTTTGGAGAACACTTTTAAAATTAAACTTCGGAGAAATGAAGATGGTTATAAGGATGCTCTGATGTACAATGGTTTATACGAAATAATGAATGCTCCTTTGAGACCATCTTCATCTAATTTAGAGTACCAAAGGACTTTTGTTAAACCAGCTATTATTCAGCCCGTAAAAGGTAGTGAGAATCTTCTCCAGCTACAGTTTTGAAACATTACCCAAATTCCAAATATAGGAGATCCTGATGACAAATATGGTACGAGGATGCATACAAAATTCTGATATGTCCAAACTAATTAACTGGCCAACTGTGCTTGTTTTATCTAACAGCTTACAATAAATCTATGGATATCGATGCAGTTGTCCTGTATGTAGACAAAGAACTACGCAGGATTCCCAGGGCCGAAGACCGCGAATACTGTTCGGGAGATTGCAGTCATAGATCACATGTTATAAACTCACCTTCATTAAACACATTTTAAAAAATCCACGTATATAACGATTTTGCTAATTTCGTTAGTACATTAGTTTAGTGTGCGGTCCCGAAACTCCAATAATCTTGCCTACTGCAAATCGAAACAAAATTGTTGATCATATGATTGACATTAATAAATGTTGTTTTCTAGCTGTTTTGAATTTGGTATTGGCCTACTGCAGATCAGTACAGCTTGTAAAGATATTGCTTGGTGTGGCCGCCTTGATCGATTACCAGCGGCTTTCAAAGAAGACTTGTTAGGGACGTTTTAAACTGGTTATTCTTAATCGTCACCCTAAACTAAGTTGTTTTTCATCAATCATATTAGAAAAATAGGTGGTTTACTTGTTTCTGTTATTGTTATTTGTGGTGCACTCCTCCTTACTGCTATTTGTAACTACTTAGATGGAACCTATACTTGTATGTAGCTATCTCATAATTTTTTATTTATTTTGCAAAAACAGACGACCCACAAATCTGAGCATTATGGACCGTTGTCTACGCCTTAGTGGCGCTATTATTCCGCTTTCTATTTTTCGGCTGTTGCTTCTCTAATTATTTTGCATTAGATACTGTGTTTTGAAGCATTATCTAATAAATACTTCACCATGTCACCATTTCTAAATAAATGGACCATGTCCCTTGTTGTTGCTATGCTTTCGACTTACTTCTGCCTAGCATTTTGCCAAATTGGGGCACTGCGCCCGATAGGGCGCGGTGCAACAACTAGTTGTTATAAATATACTTAGTATATGCTAAGTGTAAGAAAAAATATATATAATTTTGAAGTTTTTTTTGTTGTAGAACTAAAAAATCTCTATGAGTACTATACTTGCAGTACATAAGTTCGTATCAAAAGACTGAATAGTAGAATTATTAAGAAAGCTTTAGCCTAAAAAGTGTTCGTGGTCATCATGTTTGAAATAATAACTGTAAAATATTTTTTTTTTTGCAAGAATTCTAGCTTTCCATTAAATGAAAAAGAATCCATACAAGAGAAACCACTAAATGAACCAAATAAATCCTAACTTACTAATAAATCAACTACTTCTTCAGAGAATGTACCCTTCATGTAGGCATATAAACGAAGACTAATAACATATTTGAGTTTATATAATAAAGTGCCTACATCAGACTTAACACCATTGAAAATTATAGCATTACGTTCTTGCCATAAGAAGTAGACAAGCCCATTCATGGCACAACGAGCCCAGACTTTCCTCCAACTTTTCCCTCTATTAAGACCAATCATGTTCAACTCGTGCTTCAGACTAAGGACATTTCTATGAACCCCTTGCCATCCCAATACTTTCTGAGCCAATTCAGCAGAAAAAGAGCATTCAAAAAACAAGTGTGATCTAGTTTCATGTTGCCTCTCACAAAGGACACATCTATTTAGAAGGATGAACCCTCTTTGAGCCAGCTTATCAATAGTAGGTAGGCTGTTCTGAGCAGCTAAAACAGTTATAAAACGATGTCTAGGCATAATTGCATAATCACATGTAGCCTTTGCCCATGTGAGAACAGGTGAGGAGCCTCTGAAGAGGCTGTAGATACCAGCAAGATTCAGCTTTCCCATCTGAATATGGTCACAGAGGACCTGCCTAGCATTAGCATTGCTGCCAGTCAACTGAAGGAGCTCATTCCTGATGCTAAGGTTTTTCTTCCAGCCAACAGAATCAGAGTCTTTAGCAGAGATATCCCAGACATCAGTGTGTTGTAAGAGATATGCATGACACCAGCTAACCCAAATAGAGCCATTGTGCATCTGGGAGAGTTACCAAATCCATTTAATGATCAATGATTTGTTCCAGCTCAGAATTTCCCTTATATCAAAGCCCCCTTCATTCTTCTTCCTACAAATATTCTTCCAGCTCATGAAAATATGCTTCCCTCCTCCCTGCTTGTAGCCCCAAAGAAACTGTCTACAGATTTTCTCAATGTTATCAATGATTTCCTTAGGCAAGAAGAGACAAGAGCACCAAAAACTTTCCACACCAAAAATAACAGAATTCAGCAGTTGAATCTTGCCAGCATAAGAAAGAATTTGTGAAGTCCAATGATCAATTTGAATCTGAATTCTAGCTAGCAGGTTGTGATACATCTCAGAAGTGATTCTGGAGGGATTTAAAGGAGTACCCAGATATTTGAAGGGAAAGATTCCCTCAACATAAGCAGTATGATGCATTATCAGTTGCTTGATCTCAGAAGAGACTCCACCAAAATAAATATTGGTCTTGCTGTCATTAGGGAGCAGCCCAGACCAGGTACCAAACACCCTGATAGCTTCTTTGACAGCTAAAACAGAAGGGAGATCCCCCCTCACAAAGATAAGCAAATCATCAGCAAACATCAAATGTGTAAGACCAATTTTAACACATTTAGGATGATAACTAAATCCAGGAGAAAGAGGAAGGGACCTCAGTTTCCTAGACAAGCATTCCATACAAAGAACAAATAGTAAAGGTGAGAGAGGGTCCCCCTGCCTTAGCCCCCTCTTGCCCTCAAAGTACCCAACAGAAGAGCCATTAATATTCAGGGAGAATCTAGAAGAAGTAACACAAGTCATAAGCCAGCTAATAAATTGAGCAGGGAAACCAACGGTGGGAAGGATTTGAGAAAGGAAAGCCCAGCTAATAGAATCAAAAGCCTAT
>JAIUZE010066594.1:0-29368 GCA_022085475.1 Heliosperma pusillum | reverse complement strand
CTAATTTCCTCCTGGTAGCACGAAAGATAATCATACGGTCCTAGTCTAAATCTGGGCCAGACTCTCGGAATCACTTTTCCCGATTCGACATGCGATAACATTTCGCATCCAAGACTCGGTCAATCATAGACGCCGAGTACCCCAAATTCGGTCGATAATTCACGAAAGAGGCGGAAAAGAGCTCGAGCCACATAACAAGCGGTAAGCTACATGCAAATAACACCACCTCGCAAGTTCACAACATTTGACGGCCGGGTCGATCAACGCAAAGCGTTCGCCTCCCAACAACGTCGTCGTATGCCCACATACACATGCAATTAAGCAGTAGGATACCTCCCCGTTCCAACATTCCAGCCTTACGAACGTGGAGGTAGCCAAGGGAATGAGAGTACAAAGCACATAGCAAAATAGTGCTCAAACCGTAACATTTGTTAAAACCGACTCAAAGTGGGACATACCAAATACCGTCACAAAACATGCAATACAAGCGAATGGAATATCATATATTCAAAACATTAATATTATAAGTCACTACGTAAAATTATACGATAAACAAATCATGCGAACTATTATAAATTACGAGTTTTAGAAATTATAAGAAAAATATACAGCCGCGTCGCCGGCCGGTCAGAGGACCGGCGGCCGGTACCCCGGCTCGCGCATCATGGATAATACAAAAATCACAAAGGAATGCGCAGTGTGTTCCAGGCCGGTCAGGGGGCCGGCGGCCGGGCACCCGGCCGGGAGCATCACTACACACAAAAACCACATTTTCCTACTGATGTGTTCCTAGCCGGTGGGCAGACCGGCGGCCGGTCACCCGGCTGGGAACCCCAGTTCAAACCGTGAGCAATTCTCAATGTTCTATCATTTCCAATTTTCATAAATCACTTCCATTAACTATCAACAATCAATAATCATCATCAAAAATCATCAACTAACAACATTCATTATCAATAACATAAATCCTAAGCTTTCTAATAGTATTCTAAATACGAGTTCTAACATAGAAACATGTAAAACACGTAAATGATATCGAGTAACCCTTCACCGTTACCTTTACGCGTCTTCAAACGATTTCTAAGTCTTCCTAGTCTCCACCTACAATTAGATAATAAAAGATGAATATAATTCACCTTTGAGAAAGACGGATAAATTGAAAAGCGAGAAAGACAGTAATTTATTACCAATACGGATAGAGGAAGATGAGAGGGGAAGAATAAGACGAACTTACGTGAATTTGAGCGAGAAACGAAAGAGTTATGACGATTATAAGACGGATCAAAAATGGAGGCAAGGTTTTGGTTGGTTTCTTAGTGAGGAATGAAGTGTTTGGTTGTGTGAGAATGAATTAGGTTAAGAGGGAGTATGAGGTGAGTTAGAGGAAAAAGTCAAGAAAAGTCAAAGACGGCTTAAGACGGGATTCACTTGAAATTTCGCGAAAAATCCAAATACGGACTTGGAAATTCTAAATTCGACACGAAAAATTTAATTCTAAACTAAAACTAAATTTCGCTGAAAAGTATCCGTAAAATATTTTTACTATAAAAATAGGGTACATTTGCGGGTGTTACAATCACCCCATCTATTAAAAAGTTTCGTCCTCGAAACTTGAGAGTAGAAAATAAAAGTATCAAGGACAAGAATCGGCTTTCAAAATTAATACAAAAACTTTTATAAGGGAAACATTTATGAAACGAGGTTCATCTCGAAAATGGTTTAAGGAAATTTTTCATAAGTGCGAAACTTACTTACGGATCTCAAGAGTGCCCGTCGCGAACGAGAACTCATATTATCCAAATCAAATTAAAGTCGAAATAGTGAAATCGAAATTCAAAACAAACGTTAGTAAGTGCAGGACTAGTCACCAGACGTCTCCCATAACAAGTCCAAACATCCAACCAAACGCAAAATCCAGTTATAAAAGCAAAAGAAATCTATTTTCTCCAAAAAGAGGGTACACAATTCATCTTTAGACTTCTTTGAAAAGTTAAATTAGAAATACAATATGGAAATTTGAAGGTTTCATCAAAGATAAAATAAAATAACAGGACATTACAGGTACAAAGAGCGACTCGCACGATTCATATACAATTCAGGGTAACAAAATATATACAAAACACGCAAAAATGAAACAAATCGAACTCTTTGGGATAGGAAGATCAAGATAAAGTCGGAAGGAAGATCTACAAGAATTCGACATTACTAACTCTACTAATAAACCAAATCCTCAAGAGAATGCAATTTACCCAATTTGCAACTCATCATTTTCAATCATCAGAAATCTTACAATGATATTCCATAATCCCGAGATTTCAAGCCAATAACCTAATTATTCAGATCCATTTAGTATCTACTGAAGTCCATCGGCACGGTAGACTCCACAACTAACAATCCACATGGTAAAGGAGACTTACCATGAAATTCCCTTGAATCAATTTACTTCAAACTCATTATCCTAAATTTGCAATGAACTTTCTCATCTTCGAAAGTCAAAACACAATCAAAGCAACAAACATAATTATCTAAGATTCAACTAGGCTCATCCAAAGTCTCCCGACAAGGGAAAATCCACAATCCATTATCGGTTATAATGATTCTTTAATACGCCATAATATTCTTAATTTGATCTCTACTATGCTCGAAGCCTCAAATACAAAGTCACATTAGCAAATTATGGTGGTTACTAATCCTCAAGATAAATGGGTTCACCATTCTAACTCTATAATCCATAAAAACTGAGCATTCATTATCCAAAGCTTGCAACGAACATTTCTCAATCTCGAACTATGATTCCTAAAGAATAAAAGAAAATTACTAATTCCAAACCACAAATGATCAAACACTTGGCAATCAGACAACCATTCAAATCATCTAATTCATCTAAAACTTAAACTGAATCGATTTTCATTTATGACAATACTCCTCAAACTTTGGGTACCGGCTCAATTTCCCTAAAGCAAAGTCTCTTTTAGAATCCACCAATTAGAGACATCTAATTCCCAAATGACATACCAAGCAACCGTTATAGTACCCAACAACAACGAACTATTATCATGATTAACTAAATTCTCAAAATAACACTAGAGTACCAAGCTCCAAATCCAAAACTACTAGGAGAAGATGTATTATCACTATTAGGATTCATCCTCCAGCTTAAGTCCTATTTTCCATGATCAAATACAACTTGAAATTTGCTCAATCCAAAAACACATATTCTAACCTAAGAATTCCAAAATACATTACACTTATTCTCTAAGCCTTACAAATGGAATACCCAATCCATTAGAGAAAAGATGCAGGAGCAACGAGATAGGAAACGATAAGGAATCTCAAGGAGAACACAAGAATAAATAAGGCACGCGATATAAGAGAGGAGCGCTGAAAATAACGAGTCAAGGAAGATACAAAGCAGATGGTTAGAGTTAGAACTACCGATTAAGAGAGAAATCCGAGCAGGGTGCGTTTCTTAAAGATCAATCTTGACAAAACATTCAAGAAGGGAATGAAAAAGGACAATGGCACGGTATGGTTTTAAAGGTTTATCCACAAATTTCTCCTTTCAAACTTCAGTCGATAGTAAAACCACTTAATTATTCCTTTCAAAAGCCCCTGCACGGGACCATCAACCACTGATATCATCAAAGTAAGGTACAACCTAGAATTTGATAAATCGACTACAACCCAATTCATCCATCTTTCATATCTCAACTACGGAATCCCAAATGCGGAATTGCAACTCATTATAATAACATTCCCTTTAGCTCAAATATTCAACACAACCCAAGGTTTCTTTACTGAGGACTAACAATACCTCTTATACTCGGTCCATTTCCGAGTCTATAGCCCACGAGTTCATTATTATCAAAGTACAACCTCAAGTCAAACATCATCATGAACGTCCCAAGGTATTTCCATCATAACTCACATCATAATCCTCAAGTAATATGGTTCAACTTACAACGAAACCTTACTACTCCAAACGAGTCTCCGATACCATAAGATAAGATAATATCTTTAAATCCAAGAACTATAGCCAAATGCTTTTCCACTAAGCCTACACTCACAAACACACAATAGGAAACCACAAGACGTCACTTCTTATAACCTCAAAAGTATTTCGCACCTCAAGATCTCATTCTAAACTTCTTATTTACAAACCAATTAGATATATCAAGCATGGTCTTCAAACAATACTAAATTCTAAGTCAAAAAGACTAATTACTATTTAGTTAAGAAGTCATATCCAACTCAGTTCACCATTACACCAATCGAAATCCTGTAACTATTTCGCACAATCATACAAGCTCACGCATTAAATCATCAAAACTTATCTTACTACCTTTCCTTAGAGTTACAACCAATCATCAATATAGGGTGAATTTTAGATATACACCATTTTCCTCAAATCACAAATTCATTCTAACAATCACTAATATTCCACAAAATTCAAAGTTCTTCCGACCAAGTATAATATACCACAAACAAATGGGTAAGACATCCATAAAAAGGTTACAAGAGGAAGGTAAGGATACCAATGGTAAGATGGAGGAACTATCAAGAGTAATTTCCAAGAGGCAAACAAGATGGAAGAGAAAGAAGCACCTAGATAGAAGGAAAAGAGCATAATACAATAAGGACGAGAGAATTCATAGATGAGGAAGAAATACACTTCAATTAGGCTTGTAAATCCTCAAATCTTCGGTAGAGGATACTTCTTCTAGGTAACACAATGATCCACCTTAAGACGGTAGATACAAACAAACATAACATCACTCAACACAATCAACAAACAAGTTAGAACCTAACAAACATCAAGTACACCAAAGACTACCACCTTAGGTCCTTAAGTCTACCCATCTCTCATTTATTATTTCAAGGTCAAGTAATTTAAGTTTAGTGTTCACGTGTGTGCGTCGGGAGCATTTAAGCTCTGATACCAACTGTGACAACCCTTGCGAATGCGGAAATATAAAACATACAAGCATGTGAATTATATAGCGGAAATATGAATTTTTTAAAACTTTTATACATGCAAGAAGAAGTATACGAGGAGTGTCAAATATTACAAACCAAAGTACGAAATAAACTACAACAAGAGACGAAGTCTCTCCAAATGTTAACAAAGTAAAAGTGTTTAGCAAACAAGCTAAAATCGTCTAGAGGTGTTTCATCCAGGGACTACGCCCGCTAGCTCACACCCGAACCCAAAATATCATAGCAAAAAGCCATCCAAATCAAGCAACCTGTTCATCCATGAAAAACATGAACGCCACAGTCAGTGGGGAGTAACTCCGGGTTCTCCCAGCCATATCACATTAAACGTACATAAAAGGAAATACAAAAGTAGAAGCATGATTAAGACAAACTAGTGCCTACTAGGGTAGTGACGGAGTGGAGAATGTGTATCGATTATAGGAGGTTGAATGACTCAACAAGAAAAGACCATTTCCCCCTTCCCTTCATTGATCAACTCCTAGAAAGACTTGCCTCAAACAAGTAATTTTGTTATCTAGATGGATACTCGGGATTTTTGCAAATCCCAATCGACCCAATTGACCAATCCAAGACTACATTTATATGCCCTTATGACACCTTTGCCTATAGTAGAATGCCCTTTGGCCTTTGTAATGCCCCGGCCACATTCTAAAGATGCATGATGAGTATTGTTTCTGATTACATTGTGTCTATCATGGAAGTCTTTATGGATGACTTTAGTGTGTATGAGAAAGACTTTGATTTGTGCTTGCATAACTTGTCTTTGGTGTTGGAAAAATGTGAAGAAGTTAGTCTTGTTTTAAATTGGGAGAAATGCCACTTCATGGTAAATGAAGGAGTAGTTTTTGGTCATCTTTGTAAGTTTCTTAAACTCAATATTAGACATTTCTAATATTATTATCTGAATAGTTTACTCTTAAACTAAGTGGATCTTATGCATGCATTATAAAAGAATAAGAAGAAACAGTTTTCTTATATTGCTTATATAGAAATGGGCACAATATTTGAACTCCTTTCAAATATTGATCTTGAGCTAGTATGATGAGGATGATCTTCCAAATTTTGAATTAGAAACTCTCCAATTAGTATCACCCAAGAATATCCTTTTAATATCTACTAAAACACTACAATTAGTATAAGAAGTAGTAGCTCTTAATAGTATTTCTAATAACCTTATTACTACACTTAGTAATTTTATTAGAAATATTATCAACTCAAGTTGTAGGAAAACTTCTCATGTTTTTCTTAGAGAGATAAGAGAGTTTTTATGAGAGATAAGTTATTTGCATGTAAGATTATAGAATGAGATGGATGGAGCCAAATAAGAAGGAAAAATCCCTCTTATTTTCTACATGTGCAACGGCCACATGCCCCATGGTGGGGTGTGTGGTCACTTTCATTTTGTCTTCACAAGAAAAAAAGAATCTTAGGCTATTGTTTTTATCATTTTGGTCTAATCCTTATTAGATTAAATAATTAAAATCCAAAAGACTCCTCTCATGCTAATGAAACCGGTGCACCCAATAAAATGGGTGTCTATTTTATTTTTTCATTTTGTCATTTGTCACAAATGTGACATGTGACATGTAACATGTAACTTGGCTTATAAATGCGCATTTAACTAATTTAAATGCAATTTCATAACAAATAAATTATACTTAAATATTTAAGTCATATTTTATAAATACATGTAAATAAAATGGGTCATCTCGTATTTGGTTAATATAATCTACAACTGTTTGTAATTATAATCAACCAATTTTGCTTATCTCAAATGTTTCATAAACATAATGCATTCTTAGTAATATAACAATTATATTACTAAGATGAATATTATTTAATCATATTACAATAAGATATATTTCTCACCTATAATTTAAACATGGTTCAATTTAAGGGATTAATTAATCTGTATCGCTATACAATTAATTAATGTACATGATTAGGGGATTGTCCTTTAGGTGTGACCTTAAGGAATCAACTTATCACCACCGTCATACGACAGTAACGTCAAACTCAAGTGAGCCAATCGTTGCTGATTAATTTTGACCAGTTGACTATAATATTCATCATCCCTTCGTATTCTTATTATTGAGATTCAATTATGTGATCGCACTATTGTTGAGGACACTCACTCCAACAATCTTATCTCGGAAAAGGATAACCAAGTGGATAAAGCAAAGGTGGAAGTGATTGAGCAATTACCCCCACCTTCAAATCTCAAAGGGGTGAGAAGCTTCCATGGTCATGCCGACTTTTATCGCGGGTTCATCAAGGACTTATCCAAAATTTCTAAACTACTTACACAACTTCTCCTTAAGGATACCCCTTTCCATTTTACTAATGAGTGTGTTGAGGCATTTGCTAGAATAAATAAAGCTCTTATCTCGGCCCCGGATATGCAATCTCCGTATTGGGAATTGCCATTTGAAGTGATGTGCGACACAAGTGATTATGTCGTTGTCGTGGTTCTTGGACAACGGAAGGACAAGGCTTTGCATGCCATCTACTATTCTAGCAAGACCCTTGATGAAGCACAAAGTAACTACGCAACAACGGAAAATGAGCTTCTTGCTATCGTTTATGCTCTTGACAAGTTCCGTTCATATTTGATTGGCTCCAATGTAAATGTTTACACGGACCATGCCGCACTTAAATATTTGCTTGCCAAGAAAGACGCCAAACCCCGCCTCATTAGATGGATCCTTCTCTTACAAATATTTGATTTGGAGATAAGAAGGGTGCGGAAAATGCGGTGGCGGACCACTTATCCCGGCTATGCTATAATGGAAGTAAAGAAGAAGTGAGAAATATATAATTGTAATATGATTAAATAAGATTCAGCTTAGTAATATAATTGTTATATTACATTGTGGGTGGTGTTCTTCCACTGGGTATCAACCACAATCAAAAGAAGAGGTTTTTTTTTTAAGCTAAGGGATACTTTTTGGATGACCCTTTGTTGTTCAAGGAGTGCGTTGATGAGATGTATAGAAAATGTGTTCCTCAATGGGAATATTAAGATATCATGAGAGGGTGCCACTCCTCTCCTTTTGGAGCGCACCATGGAGTAAATAAGACCATTGCAAAAAACTCCAATCCGGGTTCTTTTGGCCCTCTATGTTCCAAGATGTTAAGCATTTTATCCAATGTTGCGATGCTTGCCAACGCACCAGCAACATCTCTTGGAGGAATAAGATGCCCCAAAGGGGGATTCTTGAGGTTGAGGTGTTCAATGTGTGTGGCATACACTATCAAGGCCCCTTTATTTCTTCAAAAGGGAATAGGTACATTCTAGTGGCCGTAGACTACATGTCCAAATGAGTTGAGGCGGTGGCTTCCCCTACCAACGATGCCAAAGTTGTCATCAATTTCCTAAAGAAGCACATCTTCCCCAGGTTTGGAGTACCAAGAGCTTTGATAAGTGATGGAGGCACGCATTTTCATGAAAAACGACTTGACTCAATACTTCTTAAGTACTATGTTCATCACCGTACCGGTTTTAGGTATCATCCCCAAACTAGTGGGAAAGTCGAAATCTCCAACAAAGAGATCAAGTCAATCCTTGAAAAAGTGGTCTCAAAGCACCGTAAAGATTGGAGTTCAAAGCTCGACGACACAATATGGGCATATAGGACGGCATTGAAAACTCCCATTGGAATGTCGCCTTATAAGTTGTTGTATGGCAAGGAGTGCCATTTTCTCATAGAGCTTGAGTACAAGGCACATTGGGCTATTAAAGAACTAAATCTTGATGCCAAGTTGAGCGGTGAAAAGAGATTGCTCCAAATCCAAGAGCTTGAGGAGTTCCGCCTCAAATCCTATTATAATGCCCGGACTTACAAGGAGAAGGCCAAGCTCGTTCATGACAAGAAGATCCTCAAAAGGGATCTCCAATGTGGGGACAAGGTACTTCTATTTAAGTCGAGATACAAGTTATTTCCCGGGAAGCTCAAATCCCGGTGGTCGGGACTATTCTTGAACATCGAGGTGGGAAGATATGGAGATTTCGAGTTGGCAATCAAAGATGGCCAAAAATTCATGGTGAATGGGCAACGAATCAAGCTTTAGAAAGAAGGTTATTTCATCGGGGTAGTCGAGGCTTCGTACCTCAAGCCGACTACCCTCCGTTAATTCTTGAACAAGAACGGGTTTTGTGGAGTCCCCCAAGAATCACAAATTTGTATATATATTTCTAACTCCTTTACTAATGCTTAGTATATATTAGTTTGCATGGAATTGGTTAAATTAACGGTAATGAGGTTGAATTTTTTTTCAATTGAATCATTAATTAAATCAATTTCCCATTATTCATTTGATTTCGTAAATTTTGGTGCAACTTTTGTCAATGAGAGTGTGAGGGTGGGATTTAATGTGGTGTGTGATTGTTTTTTAAGATGAAATGAAGGAAACATGGAGGAACAATAATGAAGAAGCGGGAAAACGAAGAAAAATGAAGCAGTTGGGTCCAAAGGCTCGAAAACAATTGAGTCACGCTCGTGACATAGGGCCTCAAGCCCCTGGAAAGTGAGTTAATGGCAAGAAATCACGAGACAAGCATCTCACGATCGTGAACCAATCTCACGGTCGTGAACCATGTTTCACGGTCGTGAGAAAAATGCCAAAAACTCACCCAGCTTCTGCCTGTAATCTCACGGTCGTGAACTACATTTCACGGTCGTGAAACTCATGTCACGCCCGTGACTGAGATCTCACGGTGGTGAAATGCCAAAACCGTGCAACTTCATTGTTTTCTTCACCTTCTTATCCCTTCACTTCTCCTTCTTCACCTACCACAAAAACACAACCCCAAACACTACTATCTAACTAAAAACACTAAATCTCCCTCAAAACGCCATTAAATCACCTCTAATCTTCCCCAAATTGCTACAAAATCTCTCCTTTATCAATTACAAACACAAAAAGAACTATTTTTTCACCAAATAAACACCAAAAAAATCAAAAAAATCAATTTTCAAACCTAGGATTTCAAAAATCCGAATTTGGGGATCTAATTTTTGGGTTAGTTTTCAAGTTTTCTACTTCAATAGAAAGCATTTTTTGGGTCAAGTGAAGGTTTTTCGAGTGTTTGCAACCATCTTAAGGAAGTTTCTAGCGATTTTCTTTTTTGGGGAAAGCTTGTTAATTGAATAACAATGGTGGGTAAAGGAAAAGGTAAAGCAACAACTTCAAGGGCTCAAAAGAGAAGAAGGGGAAGCGGTTCTAACAACCCGGATGCGGATGAAGACTTGGAAGTAGAGCAACTTCCGGATTTTCCGGAAGTCGTCTTCGAGACGGACGCTTACCGACAAGCATTTGAAAGTATCAAGGGGATAGAAATGGATCCAGCCATCTTCCTATGCCATGATATCACACGCGGCTTTGGCATATCGAAACAAATGCGGACCTTTTTCGAGTCTACCTGTATGTCTACTCTTTTTACTATGCATGAGCTCTCTTACCGGAGTCTCACTCTTGAATTTTTGAGTAGTATAAATGCTTGTTTAAATGCTGAAAAAGTGCTTTGCTACACGTTCCGTCTTGCTAATACCACGCATGTTATTCCCATGGATGAATTTGCTGCTATTTTGGGGTTAGATTTCCCTTCGAAAAAGGATTCCGAGGAACCAAAAGGGTATAACTTGGGCAAACTTTGGAGTAATTTAAATACCGGGAGGGTATTGACCGATTTCCGGCGAAATTCGGCTCTTTTAATTCACCACTCTGTAACACCCCAGATTTTATAATAAGGAGTAATTTACTAAAGTCATAAATTTTGTAAATTCGTCTTTTACTTTTATTAATTAAAATATTTTAAGTCGATAATTTATGATTTCGTAGCTTTAAACTAATGTTAAATAGAATTTAGTTTAGTTGGGTAGAAACCGTCGCATTTCAGTACGTTATGAGTTCATAATCGAACTCTATGCGAAAATCCAAGTCGGTAAACCCAACATGAGATTTGGGCCTTCTATTGCTCTCCTTCTCAAAACAAACCCAGGATAAGACACCTTCCTCCTTATAATTTTCAGTAACTTAATACCATCTTCATCTTCTTCCTCAAACACCAAAACAACATTAAAACTTCATAACTTTATAATCTTAAGACGGAGTTCATTTCTCCGTCTCTCAACGAAACTTGACGCATTTAACATTAATCTTCTCCTCTCATCCTCCTCTTTCTTTTCATAACATAAATATCCATTTCCTCCAACTTTATATAAAACCCATTTTCTAGATCTAAACTTAAGACGGACATAACCTCTTCGTTTCTTAACCAAATTCAATTCCGTTTAATGTTTCGGAATCCTCTCACCATCCTCTTTCTTTCTAGCCAATAAAAGATAGAAACTTTTAACCTTCTTTTAAGACCTATTTTCCATAATTTCGGTCCTACCTTCTAGTTTTGTTATTTGTCAGAAAAATAGGTGTTCTGAAGGTTTTGGGTCAAGGAATTCGTGTGGATTGATAGTTAGCTTGGGAATCAAAGATTTGAAGTGCTAATCTAGGTAACGCAGACGGGTTACTCGTTGTCACATCTTATGTGTTTATGTGTTAAGGATAGATTTTCAAATGAGATATGAGTTAATTATGTTATATTAACATGATTATATGTTTACTACTCAATTGTGTGTTGGAGTTTATCTCATACCCTTTACTTGTGGAAATTTATGTTAATGTTGCTGAATTCATCTTTTTATTGGCTAAACTCATGCTTAATATTATAAATGTTGTCTCATGATGCTTTAAATAATGGAATGTAATTATTTGATACTCATATGTTGCATTTAATGTGTTCGGATGATGGTTAGTGTCGGTACATATGATTGGGTGAAATTGGATTTGAGTTTGATGTTGGTTCATGGTGATTTTCGACCTTCGGTGTCCCAGCCGGGTAGCCAGCCGCCGCCCCCCCCCCCCCCCCCCTCAACTGGCCGGGAATCCCATAATGTGAAATGTTGGTTTTTGTAGATGCGCGTGTCCCAGCCGGGTAGCCGGCCGCCGCTCCACCGTCTGGGAGTCCCCCTCCTCTTTACTTCTTTGCATTTCGGCTAAACTTGTGTGCCCCAGCCGGGTACCCGGCCGCCGGCCACCTCAAGCGGTTGGGACACCCTGTGTTGTAATTGTTGTTGTTCGTTGTTGGGTGATGCCCAGCCGGGTACCCGGCCGTCGGTCCCCCCTGACCGGCTCTGACCCCATGTGTTCCTTTCTCTTCTTTTCTTCCACTGGTCTTCAAATTTAATGTTTTGTATAGTTTGTTTATCTTATAAACTTACATAATGATATTAAATATGCATGTTTAGAATATACGATATCCCACATGACTTTATCACATGTTTGGTGACGGTTTGTAGTATGTCCGCTCTCTGAGTCGGTTTTGCCTTATGTAATGATTTGAGCACTACTCGTTGAGTGCTTTGAACTCTCATTTTCCGGCTACACCTTCATACTCGTTAGACTGGAATGTCGGAGCGATGAGGTGTATCCTTGATGCTTGTATGCATTTGTTAGTGGGGATATGACGGCGTTGTTGGGAGGTGAACGCATGGTGTTGATCGACCCGGCCGTCAAATGTTGTATCCTTGCGAGGTGGTGTCATTGCATGTAGCGTACTTGCTTGTCTATGATTCTTGTGCTCTTTCCGCCTCTTTCATGTAGGTTAGACGAATTTGGGGTAATCAACTTCCTTTGTGTTGATCGAGTCTTGAATGCGAAATGTTTATCGCATGTCGAATCAGAACATGTTCATTATGAGAGTCTCGATAGGTTTAGACTAAGACCGTATTATTATCGTCGTCCTACTAGAAGGAAATGAGTCTTGCATGTACAAAATGTTTATCGTATATGGTTCAGGGAAATGTTTATCCTGTGGACGTGTTTTGATCATACTTGATATGTACATGATGCTAGTGTGACACCCTCAAATTTGCGGAAAGAAAAAAAATAATTTAAATACATAACGAAGGGTGTCATAAATAAAAAAAGTTCATTACCAAAGAAAATTAATATTATACATAAGAAATATACAAGACAGGAGACATATCTCCCGTATAAATACAGAAATAAAACGAGTGTATAATAATATACAATCTAAGAACCGAATATAGGTCCAAGGTAAATACTTCGCTCGCTAGCTCGTCAATGTACCCCAAATATGCATTCACCACCTGTTCGACCGCATTAAATATAAACACGGAAGCCACAGTCAGTGGGGAGTAACTCCGAGTTCTCCCAGCCACGAAATGTCGAGTTTAATGAAACATGAATAACATAAAAGCAATGTATATGGAAAATACAAAACTTAAACATATATGATATGCTTTTCATGTTATGAAACAATTAACTAACATATAACCTATCATATGAAAGCTATCATGTGAAACCGATAATAAAATATAACAAGAGGTAGGGAAGCTGGTATGCTAGCTCAGAGGTTACCCTGTAACGTGGCCATGATACACTCAAACCCTAATCAACAAGTAATCATGTGAATCAGTTAACAACCGTTAATCCAAACTCTATCAATCCTAGCCGGCTTGCATCTCACCTTCTAGAACTCATAGAATCATACATACATGAAAGACCAATACGTTTACAAACAGGCATAAGTTCTTAGGACCGTCAATAGTCGACTTCTGTAACTCGAGGCTATACCACAAGGTAGGAAAACATCCTAGTCCTAGACTGATCAGACCTAGCGACAACAGCTATTCCGTTCCCCGTCCCATGAAATAACCGTCTATGAGAAACTCTACTAGGCGACCCCCTAAGCAGAGATGGCTAGTACTTAAGCTGACTCCAGTCCCAAAACGGATCAGGCAGCCATGCCCCGATTGGATAGTAAACCCACCAAACCGGGACACAAAAGCTATCAAGCAGTGAACATATACTTGTTAAAGATAGTAAGGCCTATCAATGTCCTGGTCCAAGATACTCATTTAAAATTAGAATGGTCAAGACGCCATATACTCATAATTCTCTATGGGTACTTAGTCAACACGACATATATCATACAATTAAACAGTCACGGGAAAAACATCCTATCATGTGACTACTTGCATATAAATCATAATCAAATATCATATCGCCTCATATCTACTAAGGCTAATTCATTAATTAAATACAACCTTACTTGAAGACAAATACCCGACCCGAGTCCCGCGACGGGTCATCAGTCAAAACGGGGCTGACTAGATCTTAGTTTGACCAAACCCGTTTGGTCAAACCGGCTAGAAACAGCGTCTTTATCACATAGACATAAAATCAACATATTCATTACATGTTATTTTATTAAAACTTCTAAAATGTGAAATATTAAATCTTACGAAAACCCGCTTGACTTAAAGTATATCAATTTAAACTACGATCTCGTATTATAATTTCTAACATGTGAGAAATAATAATTTTATGAAAAACCTTTTTAATTAAATATTGTACTTATTAATATTTCCCACTTGCTAAATATTACAAAACACGATAAAAATGACGATAACTCAAAAACCGTCACAAGTCCCAAAGTGGGACCCACGGGCTGACTTTTGGGCCAACATGACACGGCCTGGACTGGGCCCCACGGCCTGTTTTGGGCTGTTTTGGCCTTTTTAACGGTTTTACTAAAAACCGTTTCTAATTATTTCCCGCATGCTTAACATAATTAAAACCCGTCAAAACAACAACATAACCATCAAACATCGACACAACCCAAAGACCAAAACCCGGACCCACCATGGACCAACCCAGACCGGGTCTGAACCGGCCTGGACCGGCTGGTTTGGTCCGGTTCACAGCCACCTTATCCGGCCACCACCATCAATCACACCAAATTGTTTCTAACATGTTTTAATTAATCAAACACCCATTTTAACAACCAATTTAACCATCCATCATACAAAAATCATTATTATGAATAATCATCCAAATTCATCAAGAACACTAAAACAACATAAAAATTCCATACAACATAAAAATCATCCTACTTTTCATGTTACTACTAAAACTCCATAAATCATAATAACATGAACCAAAAACAAAAGATGAACCAAAAATAAAAGAAACAAAAGCTATGTAACATATATCCGTCGAGTAACTCGGAATCGTTACCTTAGCTAGACAAGTCAATTAGCACCAAAATAAGAAGTATAAACCAAGAAACCCTCCTACTAATCTTCACCCAATATATACGAGTCTCCAAACTCGTCTTCAAAATCTTCCCCTATAAGAAAAGACAAGAAAACATTATTAGAACTTAAGTTTGATTTTCCATAAATTAAATGTTGAAAACGATTTTGACGGAATTGAAAATAAACCGTACTAAAAGATGGAGAGCGAAGAGGAGATTCTAGAATTATAAGTTAGGACGGATTTAATTAAGAAATGAAGATTTTATGAGGATTTTGCTCAAGAACGACGAAGAACGGATGAAGAACGCTCAAGAACGAATGAAGAACGTTGAAGAACGATTAATTTGATCTTAATTTGATTTGTTGTAAAATGAAAAGTTGTTAGTGAGTAAAGAGGGTTGGGTGAGCCGTGTGTTTATAGACAAAATAATGAGTCGGTTTTTGAAATTGTTGTTACGGAATTGACTCGCGTTTAATAATTATATTACGGTAATCGATTAAATATAATTCGATATTAAGTTAATTAAACTAAATATCTAGATATTATGATATTGTAATCAAAAGTAATGAAAATATCAAGCCTAAGAGAGGAGAAAGGAGCCGTGTGGTTTGAGATGAATCGGGTCTGTTTTGTAATCGATTTGCGTAATTTCCGTTGACGGATCGATAAAGTTGAAAATATCTAAGATATTCTTATTAGTTTAATCAAAAGAATTAAAATATCGAATGTGAGTGGAAAACGATGACATGGGCGTGTGACTCATGCCAAAGTCGAGTTTCGATTTTGTTTCGGGATTTGCGATGACTCGGGAATAGTTAAATGACGTTCGGTTAAAACCGTAAAAGTTATTCTTTAAATTCCGAATAAATTCAAAATAATTATATTAAATTATGATAAATCTTAATAAATCTAAATAAAAATAAATCAAAATATTATTTTTTTTTTAAATAAAATTTCGGTCTTCAAACTTACCAGTCGAGTCGGGAAAAGTCAACGAAAGTCAAAGTCGACTTAAAAGTCGAGAAAAGTCAAAGATGACTTAAAAGTCAAGAAAAGTTTAGGACGACTTAAAAGTCAAGAAAAGTCAATGACGACTTTTTTAAAAAGTCAAGAAAAGTCAAAGACGACTTAAAAGTCAAGAAAAGTCAAAGATGACTAAAAACTGTCTTTTCATGAAATCTCTCAGAAATTCCAAATACGAACGCGGAATTTCAAAATACGACTCGAAACAATAAATTCTATTTTAAAAACTTAAGTCTGCTGAAAAGTGTTAGTAAATATTTTTACTAGAAAAATTGGGTATTTTTCGGGTTGTTACACCTTGAGTCAAAAGGGGTCGTTGATGTGAAAAGTTATGGTGTTACCGTTAAGGATGACATGTGTGACACGTTTTTAAAATTCATGAAGTTAGATGCTTGTAGACCGGAGTTGATGCTTTTGACAAAAGGGGGCTCGGTCGGGATGCAGCCGGTTGGGGCTGATTTTTCAGGAATCGAGTCAAAGTTGGATTTGTTCATTGGAAGTGTGATGGAGCGCCTTGATGCGCAGGACAAGAAGATTGATGCGGTGTTGGACAATATTGTTCAAACCGTGGCATTGGGTTCCTCTAGCTCCACCCGTGACCAAGGTGGGTCGGGTGTGAGTCGTGAGATGAGGACGTGAATGACAGGTGTGGATGTTCACCTAGCTAAATTGAAAAGGAACATTGTTGATTGTAAACAAGAAATGTATAGGCAAAGGGATCGGATGATATATTTGGTGAGCCAAGGCGGTTCTTTGGTTAAAAGTGGTACGGAAATGCGTGAGGGGATGCGTACTATCTTTGATGCGACGGAGGCTCTTTCCTTGAAAGTTCGGAACTTTGACGTGTGCCTCACCGCTCAAGCTACACATGTGTCCTCGTGCCTTGACCGTCTCTCCACTCTCGAGTACCGCACTAGGCCCGGTTATAAAGCACCCTAGTCTCACCCGCCTACCCAAATGCCTTGCTCTTTTTATCCTTGTTTCTTTATTTCTTGAACTACTTAACCAATTCGGCCTATTTTGGCTTGTTTAAACTTTGTTCTATTCGGCCCAATGGCACCTAACAATATATTTTGTGGTTTGTAGTTCTTAATTACCATTTGCACTTGATTTTGCTTGGTATATATCGTGTTATATTGCGTATTTTGCATATCTATTTCTTGCCTTGACATGTGTTATCTAGTCGTTTCATATCTTTGTTCTTGTCTTTTAAATGATGCCAAGAGGGGGAAAAATGATATGATTTGAGTCTTTGCTTAAGCTTGGTCCTTGTCAAGATTCGTTATCTCTTAAAGTCTTTCAAGCTATAACTTTGGCTAAGTTGTTATGTTCTTGCGATCAAAGTTGCTATAACTTTGGAGTGCTTTGTTGAGGGGGGACCATACTTAGTCACATTGTTAAGAGGAAATCATAAGAGACTTGTCATCATCAAGAAGGGGGAATTTGTTGGACCAATTTCATAGTTTTGATAATGACATTTGTTTACGTGATAATAAGTTTTACTCGATATATCATATGCGTGTAATTGTGTGCTTTAGTCTTATTATAGCTAGCAACAATTATGAGAAGAAAGATCAAAGTTAGGCATAACTTTCACAAAGTCTGTGAGACAAAGTTATAACAACTTCAGGAATAACTTTGGAAGTGAACATGGAAGTTATAGCTAACCAGGCATAACTTTAAAGAAAATCGCTTTAAGCAAGATCTACATAAAACAATAGAGACTCAAGATGGAGAGTCTTTGTGATCAAGATGAAGAGATGATCCGTATACTGAAGATCTTTGTGAAGATTAGATAGTATAGGTCGTCATTCGGTAACTATTCCATTCGAGAGATTCTATGTTCAAAGTTATAGCTTTAGTCTAGGACTTTGGATGATAAAATATTGATGCATGATTTTGGAAATAAAATGTTTTGAAATATTTTCAAAAGTGAAAGAGTATTTTTATATTTATCAAAAGTTTTATTAGAGAATATATTTATGAGATTCTATTGGTTAGTAATACAACTTATGGGTTGTCATGCTACCTAGGGTTCTAATATATTCTATCTCAATTTGTTGTGAACCTAATTAGCCCACCTAGTGTTTGAGCCACCTAGGGTTTCGTGAAAACCTAGTTTGTGCCACCTAGGGATGCGTGCCTCATAGGGTTTCGTGAGCTAGGAATCCGGCCTCCATAGGTTTGTTTTCCTTGTTTACCTAATCTAGGATTCTACTATATCTTTACAACAATATTTTGAGATATTAAGATAAATATATTTCTATAAGATAAACCAAATAATATTTTGAGATAAAGATATTTCTAAAAGATAAGCAAATATTATTTTATGATAAGATAAGTATCTTTATTAAATATTATACTAGGGTTTTAGATCTACTATGATTCTACTACTATAAATACTCATTCACATATTACTTGCAAAACACACGAAATACACTACAATCACACGGCACATCTATTTACTAGTGTTGATTTTCCAAAATCGTTTTAAAGCAAACCTTTGAGCAAATATTTATTATTTTTAGAGTTTGTTTTTAAAAGAGTCGTGCATCAATTATTATCAATCGCTTGAGTGAAATACGTTATTGGATAATAGTACATCATTATAAGCTTACAATTCTTTAACGGGAATCTGTGTGAGTTATATTGTACTTTCTTATTAGCGTAAGATAGTATAGAGTATTTAGCGATACTCACCTTGAGTTATAATCATAGTGTTGATTATACGAGTGGGTTGATAATTTTTCTAATCCGTAGAAAGGTACTAAAAATTATTAATCGAGAATAGTGGACGTAGGTTTCAACGTGTGAAACTGAACTACTTCAAAAATCGTGTGCCTCTCTCTTATCTCTTTACTTTTCGTTATTTCGTTACTCGCGCTTACTTTGATTAATTAATTAGTTGATTTTAATTCAGAAGATCAAATAATTAATTACATATCATATAAATAGAAAAAGTGGGGCTAGTTTTTAATACTCAATACACCCCCCCTCTTTCGTATTCGATCAATAGACTCTACAGCTGCTTTGTAGGTAGTAGGTTCGTTACTTTCAAAAAGTAACACATTATAGTCATCACCTTTCTCTATAATACCAAGGTATCTATCAGGTTGATGACAAATTCTGCATGACCTCCTAGGTTCCGAAGGAATAATGACTGTGCCAGACGAAGAGGGAACGTTTTCCTCGTCGTCCTTTTCGGTTTGTGGCTCTTGGACTTCATCAAGTTCAAATTTTCTCCCACTCTGTCTTTTAGAAATAAAATCATTTTCTAGAAAGACTGCATCACGAGACACAAACACTTTGTCCTCGTGTTTATTGTAGAATTAATAAGCACGTGATTCCTTTGGATATCCTACGAAAAGACATTTGTCAGATTTAGGTGCGAGTTTATCGTCAGACGTATTCTTAACAAAAGCCTCGCATCCCCAAATTCTCATAAACGACAAATAAGGGACTTTCCCTGTCCATATCTCATATGGAGTCTTGTTTGTCGCTTTGGTCGGGCTTCGATTTAGTGAAAATATTGCAGATAAGATAGCAAAACCCCAAAAATAGTCAGGAAGCTATGTCAGACTCATCATAGATCGAACCATATCTAATAAAGTTCGATTTCTCCTTTCGGACACACCATTTAATTGAGGTATTCCAGAAGGAGTCCATTGTGATACTATACCACAATCTTTTAGGTGTGAATCAAATTCATTGTTCAAGTATTCACCACCACGATCGGATCGTAGGGTTTTAATCTTTTTATTCAATTGGTTTTCTACTTCATTTTGAAATTCTTTGAATTTTTCAAAAGCATCACTGTTATGCCTCATCAAGTAGACATATCCATATCTACGCAAGTCGTCGGTAAAAGTAATGAAGTAGTGATAACCACCTCTAGCTTGGATAGTCATTGGACCGCATACATCCGTATGTATAAGTCCTAATACTTCACTTGCTCGTGCCCTTTTTCTCGTAAAAGGAGCACGAGTCATCTTGCCTAGAAGACAAGATTCGCATACACCATAAGATTCGTAATCGTATGGTTTGAATACTTTAGATGAAACAAGTCTCTTTATGCGTCGTTCGTTTATGTGCCCTAAACGTCAATGCCAAAGGTATGATTGATTAGGTTCACCTGTTTTGAGCTTCTTGTTTTCTACATGATACACCTCTTTTGCAATATCTAGAACATAAATACCTCCAAGAGAAATGGCCTCGCCATAAACCATTTCATTAAATGAAAAAGTACAACAGTTGTTCTTAATGCAAAATGAAAATCCTTCCATGTCTAACACGGAAATAGAGATAATGTTCTTGGTAAGAGTTGGTACATAATAACAATTATTTAAATACAACTCTAAACCATTAGGCAAAAGAAGAACGTAGGTGCCTACGGAAACTGCGGCTACCTTAGCTCCATTTCCCATGCGCAGGTCCACGTCACCCTTGGCTAGTGCTTGCGCATCCCTCAGCCCCTGTACATGATTACAAAGGTGAGAACCACAACCGGTATCAAATACTCAAGAAGATGTACTAGAAAAGTTAATATCTATCATATAGAGTGATGAAAGAATTTTACCTGACGTTGTCACACAACCGTCCTTCTTGTCTTTCAAATATTTGGGGCAATTGCGTTTCCAATGCCCTTTGCCATTACAATAATAGCAATCCGCCTCCGCGTGTTTGTTGATTTTGGGCTTGGGCTTGTAAAAGACCTTGCCCTTTCCCTTGACGACTTTCTTGAAAAGAGTCTTTCCCTTTCCCTTGTCCTTTCTCACCCCAAGGTTCATGTTCTTCATTTTCATGGAAATAACATCCTTGGGTTCACTCCCACTAGCCTCCATGTCCCTCTCCGCTTGGGTGAGGAGTGCATGGAGTTCATGGAAACTCTTGTCCATGCATATCATGTTATAGTTCACCCTAAATTGGGTAAACTTAGGTGTGAGTGAATGAAGGATCTTACCCACCACCAATTGCTTCGGAATATTGCACCCTATACGCTCTAAGGTGTCCGCGTGCTAAACCATTTTGAGCACGTGTGGGCCAACTTTTTGGCCCCTTTGAAGCTTAGTGTCAAAGATTTTTGTAGCCGCCTCATATTGGAGAATTTGAGGGTCTTGTGAAAACATTGACGTGATCCTCGTGAATATCGCATATGCATCGAGTGATATCAATTGGAGTTTGAGTTTGGGTGAGATTGACCAAATCAAGACATTCTTGACGTCATTTGCAACCTTCAAATAAAGGTCATATTCGGCCCGAACCACCGCGGACGATCTAGGCGCGGGTTCGGTGGGGGGCTCTTCGACCAAGTAGCGAAGCACGTTATCGGATAACGCGGCGCTCTTGATCGTTGACTCCCATTCAAGGAAGTTAATTCCGTCATCTTTTAGGACACACTTGTCCGTGACGGATCTCAACCATGAGTCCTTACCCAAGGTTGCGTTGTTTGATGATGTCGACATTATGCGAATATGATAACTACAGCAAAAAGAAATATATATAAACATTCATTGTTAATTTACTTGAAAACATTTTCACAATTTTAGCATTTATATAATGACCTCTCACTAAATTATATAAATGATTCCAAGACCCATCTTTAAATAAAAATAGTCATCGCATGCTACCTTTATCTAGAAATGGTAAGTCATTACTTGACTAATTCTACTCTTAGAACTCTTGGTTGACGGATTTCAACTAAATCCATCTCCTAGTCCCAAGATAACGCTTATCTCGTTGAGTCCAATCCAATTTTAGCTTGTGATCGTATCACCCTACTTACCCGAGGTAAAAAGGGACCCACGAGCGTGGTAGGCCTAATGAACACGGGATTCATAGGTGTTACTAATTGGTAAGGCTAATCTCAATTTTTAAATATGTGAGAGGTTATTCAGTCTTGAGGTTATGCAGTTACTTAGCCATTGCATAGTGTCGTTTCTTCTAATTTTAATCTTCAACCAATTTTGCAGGTACCTCCAAATCACTTTCGCATACTCACATTCAATGAAAAGGTGTTGAATAGTTTCAGGATCACCACTTCCTAATCTTTGCAATGTTGATCTTTTGTTAATAGTATTATGATAAATGAGCGAAGTAATGAGTCGATGTTTAGTTAAAATCCAGGGATCCCAAACTTGGTGATACCAAGTCACAGTAGGCTTAGTATCTCTTAGGAAATTGTTGGCACTTCGAATACTGTATTTATCATTCCATTTCCCATCAAAGAACCTTTGTTTTATGATGTCATAGACCTAGCAAATTTTCCTCCAACTCTAACTAGATTCCCGATTAGGCTGATAGGATCTCCAGTCCCCCCCTTTAAGATAAATGTAATTAATCCATTGCACCCAAACCTTATCCGGTTTCATATGGATCCACAAACATGTTATTGAGTAACCCGTCTAAAGTAGCTTTTAGCACTTCAAATATTTGATTCTCGAGCTAACCATCAACACCGACGGATTCCTTGACCCAACTCTTCAAAATCCACCATTTTAATAATATTTAACAAGATAAGAATAAGTTAAGTAAAATCTAAAAATTGGTTTTTAAAATGAAGTTCAAATATTCAATGTTTTTCTTACCTAAAAAGAAAGATGTGAAAGTTCATAGACCCTAATTAGACTCCTCTAATTAGTTACTAAATTACTTGTTAATTTAGTGTTTAATAAAGATCTATGTAACATGCATGCAAATTAAAATGCATAATAAAAAGTAAGAAGAAATTTCCTTACATTGGGAAATTTCGGTTTATTTGGGCACAAGAAGAAACACCTTTCTTGTTGTTCTTCTGCTAGAAAGAAATAGATGATCCTCCTTGTAATCTTCAAATTAGAAGACCTCCTTTAAGAAGCACCCAAGATAGAACCCAAACTAATCACTTAGTTTTTGACTAGAAAACACAAGTGATAAGATGAACTAATATTAGATTTTAATACTACTCTAGTAATAGGAAATATTAGTGTTTGAGAGGTTTTAGAGAGATGAGGATTTTAGTGAGATGTACATGCAAAATAAGAATGAACAAGTGAGTCAAAAATGAACAACAAAATTGTCCATTTAAGGACACTATGGTCCGGCCAAGAGAGCCCTTGGTGGCCCTTATTTTTGCTTAAAATAATCTCATGCAATTACTTTGAGTGTAGTAGTGAATAAGACCATGATCATGTGTCATAAACATGACATGATCACATGATGTAGTGTAATACAAGAAACAACAATCATCATGTTATACACTACCATATTTTCGGCACCCACTAGTGTCATGTGGTCTATTTTGATTTTTGATATTTATCCCACAAATACTTATAATCATATTTTTAATTATCTTGTATAATTAAGGGTTAATTTGATCATATAACAATTATATGACTCAAATTAATAAATAATATACACTTAACTTTTAAGTGATATTTTATCATTATATCAATATATAATGGGTTCCACAATGCCTAGTTAGTTTATTTTACAACTCCTTGTAAATATAATTAACTAATAACCTCTACCTCAAAGTATATGCATAACCTCAACTAATTTAATGAATTAACTATTAATCATTAAATTAAATCTTATTTAATCGTATTAAAATAAGACGTAAAATTTATTCAGTCAATTATCGTATAATTGACTAATAAACTTATCCGGAATGAGTTCGTAACTCAATTTCCAATAATTAACTCTCGTAACTAAACATATATCAAATATATATATAAAGTACTAATTAATATGTATCGTATACAAATAATTAGATTTCTGTTTGGGTCTCATCCTATAGGTGTGACCGAAAGGGGTCAGTTGATTACCGCCGTCATACGACAATAACGTCTAACTCTAGTCAGCTGACCGTTATCGATTTACGTTAATCAACTGACGTGGAGTATCAAAATACTAGTCATCCCACTAATATTCCAAAATGAGATTTATAATATAAATGCACTATTGTGGAGGACCACTTGCTCCAACAATCTCCCACTTGTCCGATACAAGTTGTGCATGAGCCACACTATTGCGGAGGACTCCTACTCCCACAATATCTCCCACTTGTCTCGACAAGTTGTGTGCTACCAATTCTCTTGTCACTTTTGCGTCACATCCTCCCACTCATCGCAAGGTGTCTTTCAGGTCGCACTTGCGATTGGAAAAATAAATTGAGTGGTTTTCTCGATCTGGAGAGTAACTGTCTGACCGGAAAATCTACCATAGATCTCTTCCGAGCGTGGCCACGCATTTCCAGTCACTACTCCTCGAGTGGCCCGAAGATGTTAATACCCAACGTGGGTGGACAATTCCTGTTGACCCAACTTACACTGTATAATGCAAATCACCATGACCCAGTAGATGCCCATCGGCCTCCTTTTACGGCACGACCTAGGACAAAACCAAAGTCAATCGGAAAATACACCGACTCAGGTAAATGGTCGCCAGTCTAAAGAATCGACTCATAGGAATATAATAGAAATCCCCGCCACGACCAGGCTTCAACAATTTTGATAAGGGACTCTATCATGGTCACTGTACGACAGAGTGTCTCTACAGTCTGTCTATGTAAACGATCAGTCATCTCCATGACTCCATGGTGCTGAACCAACCATCGATCGACTTACAATCTAGTCATTGCGAGACGTCACCTTATGCAAATGACTAGGGACAATTACTAAGTTCATCATGTTCACTTGAATTGGGTTCAACCTTTCTTATAAACAATTCGGATAAAACAAAGTAATAAAATTTAGTCAATACTAAATAAAAGAGCTCATATAAAACTCGAACAATGAATGCAATTATCATATATGTAAACATTGATACAACATTCAATTATTACATATCACATAATCTAGAGGAATTCAGGAACTCGTCTGAATCCCATCGAGACGACATGACTGTCATGTTTAGCCTTTGTAAGAGGCTTGGTTAGAGGATCAGCGATGTTATCGTCTGTCCCAACCTTACATACATCTATTTCCTTCCTCTCCACGTAATCTCTAATTACATGGTATTTCCTAAGTACATGTCTAGACTTGTTACTAGACTTGGGCTCCCTTGCTTGAAAGATAGCCCCCCTGTTATCACAATACATCGTGATGGGATCTGAGGCAGTAGGGACTACTCCTAGTCCTTCCAAGAACTGCCGAATCCACACAGCTTCCTTTGCAGCCTCTGATGCTGCGAGGTACTCAGCTTCTGTTGTAGAATCCGCAGTCACGCTTTGCTTGAAGCTTTTCCAGCAAACGGCTCCTCCATTCAACATAAACACATAGCCGGATTGGGATTTTAAATCATCCCTATCAGTTTGGAAACTAGCGTCCATGTAACCCTTTACACGCAACTCAGTCTCTCCTCCAAACACCAAGAACGAATCTTCAGTCCTTCGTAAGTACTTAAGGATGTTCTTTACGGCTATCCAGTGGCTCTCACCTGGATTGGCTTGATAACGACTCGTCATGCTCAAAGCATAGGCGACGTCGGGGCGAGTGCACATCATAGCATACATGATTGACCCAACTGCTGAAGCATAAGGGATAAACTTCATGCGTTCAATCTCCTCGGTGACGGTAGGACTCTGGGATTTACTCAGAGTGATACCATGACCTATTGGAAGAAAGCCTCTCTTAGAGTCTTTCATTTTGAACCGATCAAGAATCTTATCTATATAAGCTTCTTGACTTAATGCTAGTATCCTCTTGGATCTATCTCTATAGATCCGGATACCTAAAATGCGTTGTGCCTCTCCCAAATCCTTAATCTGGAAATGTTTCCCAAGCCACTCCTTGGTAGAAGTAAGCATTGGTATATCATTCCCAATGAGAAGTATGACATCCACATACAAGATAAGGAAAGTAACTTTGCTCCCACTAAACTTCATGTATAAACATGGTTCCTCGACACTTCGAGTGAATCCATTTTGTTTAATTACATGATCGAAGCGATGATTCCAACTCCTTGATGCTTGCTTAAGACCATAAATGGATCTCTTAAGTTTGCATACATTCTTAGGGTTGGATTTATCCTCAAAACCTTCAGGTTGTGTCATGTACACTTCCTCTTCTAGAATCCCATTCAAGAAGGCGGTTTTGACATCCATTTGCCAAATTTCATAGTTATAAAATGCGGCAACCGCTAAGAGAATCCTAATGGATCGAAGCATAGCGACTGGGGCAAAAGTTTCGTCATAGGGTAAACCATGAACTTGAGTGAAGCCTTTTGCCACCAATCTAGCTTTGTAGACATCAATATGTCCATCTATGCCATTCTTGATCTTGTAGATCCACTTGCACTGAAGAGGTCGCACCTTCTCAGGTAAGTCTACCAAGTCCCATACTTGATTTTCGTACATAGAATCCATTTTGGATTGCATGGCCTCAAGCCAATGCGTGGAGTTGGGACTAGAAACGGCCGACTTGTAGGTTGTGGGTTCATCACTTTCAAAAAGTAATAAATCACCATCGCCCTCGATACATCCAAGGTAACGATCAGGTTGAAAACTAATTCTACCTGGCCTTCTAGGGACAATAACCGTTTCAGACGAGGAGGGAACGTTTTCCTCCACTTCATTTTCGGTTTGTGGCTCTCGAACTTCGTCAAGTTCGAATTTTCTCCCACTCTGCCTTTTAGAAACGAAATCGCTTTCTAGAAAGACAGCATCACCAGACACAAACACTTTGTCCTCATAACGGTTGTAGAAGTAATATCCACGAGTCTCCTTAGGATATCCTACAAAATAACATTTGTCGGATATGGGTGCGAGTTTGTCATTAGACTTCTCATGAACAAACGCCTCGCAACCCCAAATTTTCATAAACGACAAATAAGGAACCTTTCCTTTCCATATCTCATATGGAGTTTTATTGGCTGCTTTAGTCGGGCTACGATTTAGTGAAAATCTTGCGGTTAAGATGGCAAATCCCCAAAACGAGTCAGGAAGCTCTGTAAGACTCATCATCGACCGAACCATATCTAATAAAGTTCGGTTTCTCCTTTCAGACACACCATTTAATTGAGGTGGTCCAGGAGGAGTCCATTGTGATACTATACCGCAATCTTTTAGGTGTGAATCAAATTCATAATTTAGATATTCACCACCACGATCGGATCGTAGGGTTTTTATCTTCTTATTCAATTGGTTTTCCACTTCATGTTGAAACTCTTTGAACTTTTCAAAAGCTTCACTCGTATGCCTCATTAAGTAGACGTATCCATATCTACTTAAATCGTCGGTAAAAGTAATGAAGTACTTGTAACCACCTCTAGCTTGGAGAGTCATTGGGCCACATACATCGGTATGTACAAGGCCTAATACTTCACTTGCTCGTGTCCCTTTTTCTGTAAAAGGAGCACGAGTCATCTTGCCCAAAAGACAAGATTCGCATTCACCATAAGATTCGTAATCAAATGGTTTGAGAAGTTTCGTTGAAACGAGTCTCTTTATGCGTCGTTCGTTTATATGACCTAAACGACAATGCCAAAGGTATGATTGATTAGGTTCACCTAACTTAAGTTTCTTGCTTTCTATATGATATATTTCATTAACATTATCAAGAACATAGATACCTCCAACAGAGATGGCTTTACCATAAAACACATCATTAAAAGAAAACGAACAACTATTGTTCTTGATTACAAAAGAGAAACCCTCCGCGTCAAGTACGGAAATGGAGATAATGTTCTTAGTCAGGGAGGGTACAAAATAACAATTATTTAAATACAACTCAAGACCACTAGCTAAGGTTAATACATAAGTTCCTACAGAGACGGCGGCAACTCTTGCTCCATTCCCCATTCGTAGGTCCACATCACCCTTGGCTAGTGCTCGCACGTCCTTCAGCCCCTGCAAGTGATTACAAAGGTGAGAACCACATCCAGGATCAAATACCCAAGTGGAAGTGCAAGCATAGTTAATATCTATCATATAGAGAGAAGAGAGGATTATACCTGACGGTGTCACACATCCGTCCTTCTTATCCTGCAAATACTTGGGACAATTGCGTTTCCAATGTCCCTTGCCTTTACAATAAAAGCATGTGGCCTCGGCGTGCTTCTTGCCCTTAGCCTTGGCATTGCCATTCATAATAGCTTTGCCCTTTCCCTTTCCATGCTTCTTAAATTGGGCTTTGGCTTTTCCCTTCCCCTTTTGAACCCCTAGCTTCAAGTTCTTCAATCTCATTGTAAGAATATCCTTTTGCTCACTCCCACTTGCTTCCATATCCCTTTCGACTTGGGTAAGGAGAGCATGGAGCTCGTGAAAGCTCTTATCCATGCCATGCATGTTATAGTTTGCCCTAGCTTGGGCAAACTTGGGAGGAAGTGAGTGAAGGATGCGGCCAACCGCTAGCTTATTAGGAATTTTGACCCCTAGACGATCTAGAGTGTCAACATGTTCCACCATCTTAAGCACATGTGGGCCAACCTTTTGGCCCCTCTCTAACTTGGCTTCAAAAAGCCGAGTCATAGCATTGTATTGGCGAATCTCAGGTGATTGAGAAAAAGCCAACGTCACCCTAGAGAATATCTCATATGCTCCAAGGGTGATGTATGGTTGCTTAAGGGTTGAGGACATCGACCAAATCAAGACCATCTTGACGTCGTTTGCTACCTTAAGGTATTCCTCATAGGCGGCTTTGGCCGCATTAGTGGCTCTTGGGCCGGGTTCATTGGGAGGTGCCTCGGTCACGTAGCGCAAAACGTTATCCGATAACGCCGCACTCTTGATCGTTTGCTCCCACTCGACGAAATTAGTTCCATCGTCTTTTAAGATGCATTTGTCCATAACGGACCTTAGCCATGAGTCTTTTCCTAGTTGAACGGTGTTGTTATTGTTTGCCATTGCGAATTATGAATAACTACAACAACATTAGGAAATATTAACATTCATTGTTTTAATCAATTTTACTTGTATAACCAATTTAAACAAGTCACTCATATAATGACCCCTCACGAAATTATATAAGCGATTCCGAGACCCGCATTTTAGACAAAAGAACATGTTATGCAACTTTTTATGTAAAAGACGGTAAGTCAACTTTTGACTAATTCTACTCTTAGAACTCTCGGTCGACGGATTTCAACTAAAACCATCTCCTAGTCCCAAGATAACGCTTATCTTGTTGAGTCCAACCCAATTTAGGCGTGTGATCGTATCACCCTACTTACCCGAGGTAAAAAGGTCCACGTTGTGGTTGTTCTAATTAACACGGGGTTCATAGGTGATTCAATTGGTAAGGCTAAATCT
>JAIUZE010066593.1:0-27648 GCA_022085475.1 Heliosperma pusillum | reverse complement strand
CATGCTTGTATGTTTTATATTTCCGCATTCGCGGGGTTGTCACATGGGAGTCAATCCTATCATCATATGAGCTCTCTGATAACTCATGGTTGAAGGAAATGTTTGACATTCGTGCAAGTTGGATTCCAGCCTACTTTAGAAACATATACTTGGGTGGGCTTATGCGGACGACATCAAGGTCCGAGTCTGAAAATAGCTTCTTTGGAAACTTCACCAACCCACACCTCTCCCTTGTCGAGTTTTGGATGCGTTTTCAAACGGCAATGGATGCTCAACGCTGGAAACATTCTAAGGTAGCGACTGATGATAAGAACTCTTATCCAAGATTATCAACACCTCTTCCTTTAGAAAAGAAGGCCGCTGAATTTTACACCACCACTCTATTTTACGATTTTCAAGAGGAACTCCAAGCTGATTTAAAGGATAATAAGTATATTTCAATAATGGATCGCGAGAGAGAAAAGGTATACAAGGTTGATTTAAAGGATAATAAGTTTTCCTGTTCGTGTAAGATGTTTGAACAAATTGGGGTACTATGTAGGCATGTTGTGTGGGTGTTGAAGGATAGGGGATTTGATCATATACCTAGAGAGTATTTATTAGACAGATGGAGCAAGTCAGCCACATGCCGCCCCCTTTTTAATGTTGTTGGAACATCACTGCTAGCTGATTGCATGTCAATTGAAAGCCGCCAAAACAATATAAGTGAATTGTGGTCAGAGGTATTTACTTCCGTCTCACTTGTTGAGGATAATGAGGAACACGGTGATGAGTTACTTGAAATGCTTCGGAGTTTCAATGAGAAATTGATTATTTCCGTTAAGCATGGGAAGTCAAAAAACAAGAAAGCTGAGATTGAGATGCTTATTGGGTCAAAAATACCAACTGAAGCGAGTGTTCTACCACCACGACAGTGCAAGAATAAGGGATCAGGAAAGAGGATTACTTCAAACAAGGAAAAGGCGGTCCTGGAAAATGCGAAGCCTCTGAGAAATTGTCGTACTTGCGGTGAAATGACTCACCATGATAGTAGAAATTGCCCAAGTCGACTCCCTCAAAAGTGATTTACTTACGTCTCTAAACTGCTTTATGTTTTGTTTGTTTTGAGCGCAACAGAATGAATTGAATTTTAATGTAAAACATGCTTTATGTTTTGTTTGTTTTGAGCGCAACAGAATGAATTGAATTTTAATGTAAAACATGCTTTATGTTTTGTTTGTTTTGAGCGCAACAGAATGAATTGAATTTTAATGTAAAACAATCTATTTGAAATGCTTCAGAGTTTCCATATTATTGTTTATCTAGCACCGAAATGGAGTGTATCTAGCAGCCAAATGGAGTGTATCTAGCAGCCAAATGGAGTGTATCTAGCAATGTAATGGAGTGTATCTAGCAACCAAATTGAATGTATCTAGCAGCCAAATGGAGTGTATCTAGCAGCCAAATGGAGTGTATCTAGCAGCCAAATGGAGTGTATCTAGCAATGTAATGGAGTGTATCTAGCAGTGTAATAAAGTGTATCTAGCAGAGTTATGGGATGTATCTAACAGTGTAATAGAATGTATCTAGCAATGGTGAAGGGGATGGATACACGCAATAACATTCTCTTTTTGGATATATACGCTTGTTTAGATTGTCATAATCAGTAGTTAAAATTATTGATAATTTTGGATATATACGCTTGATTAGATTTTAAACAAGGCACAAAAATGTATACACGCCATAACATTCTCTTTTTCCCATTGCAGTTACCAATGTTTTACAACTCTTTTAAGTATTAGCAGTACAAACAAGTATCCATAATTCTACAATAACCACAAAAATTACAGAACTAAATATCCTCCATCGCCTCATATCTACGAGTCTGACAGATGTCCTTACAGAAGTCCTTTTGACAGGTTGCAACATCATCTTAACCATCAGCTCATTTGTTACATTTGTTTACCTTAAGAGAACACCTGAAAAAATAAGGTGAAATATCATCTCCATATACATTCAATAATGATTACAAAGGTCAAATATCATCTTGATAAATTTTAAATTGTGAGGTTGTAAGCGATACCCTTTTTTGTTCTTCTCCCATTTTATAAGTGAGAGCAAAATATTGTCTCGGTAAGAGGGCAAATTCTGCAAAAATAAACCGTTGGCAAATTATAGAAGTATTAGTAATCAAGAATTCCAAACACCTTATACGCATCCCACGCCAATAAACTACACAGCTGAGTTACTGGACTATGAATTTGGTAGTCGTTTTATCCTAAAAAAATGAATAAATAACAAGAAAAAAATCTCACTTTGAAATGATTCTTGTCCTTGCATAGACTGAAGTCAGTCAGAGTAGCTTCTAAGAACTTCATTACAAACAGACCGCAATCAAACCTATTTAAACAACTCTATCAAAATCCATATAATTTAAAAAACTCTATCAATAGAAAAAAAAGGGGGGGGAATAACTAACCCATTAGGTTGTTGAGGAACATCCAAATAGGTACACGGATTTAAGCTAATGCCTCTTAGCTTTTGGTAACCATCTTGAGGTTTTTCTTGAAATAAGACAGTTTCGAAGTTGAAGATCTAACATAAAAAAAAGGAAATTAGTACCACGTAAAACCACCATACCCAGACATGGATTGAAGAAAACAAAATAAAAGAATTAGAAAAGTTACAATGTCATCTACGTAATCAGTTCCAGCCAGCTGATCACTTGGAGCTTTTAGCATGAGAGAGTCTAATATATAGTTTTTTCCATTCTTCAGATCAGCAACACATGCGAACCAGTGATCTTCTTTGTCATTACCAAGTACAAAAAACACCTATAAGGTTGAAATTGAAAAAGGTTAATGTTAGAATTAACTAATATGTAGAATAAAATAATAAGTGTATTCACTTCATAATGAATTACCTTATCAATAGTTCTCCCATTTTTTGGTATATAGTGATTCTTAAGATAAGGGCCCCAAATAGATTTCTTATCCGATCCAGGCTTAGCATACTGCCAGTCAATTGAAAATGAGAAGGCTTAGGAGGTTTAGAACACATCAAACAAATAAATAACACTAATACGACAGTTAAAAAAGGGAAGTAACACTAACCTTTACTGTTGTAGGTAAGTACAGAATATCATCCCTATTTAGCGTCTTAAGCACACCAAACATGTCAATGACCTACATACAAGTAGGTTGTGTTAGAAGACATGGACATTTGTGTTTATTCTTATAGTCTAGAAAGCATACTATTGCATATTATGAGATTATCATATTCTCACCATGTCCATTATCCAAGCGCGCTTTTTCAAGCTTCGCAACCCTCCTCGACTAACTTCCATCCACTCCGTGTCAACTAGAACCTCCTTTAAGTAACTAAAAATAATTGTGATTAGACGGTTGCAAATACGAAAATAAATAAGATATACAACAACAACGATATTCAAATTTTGATTCATGTCCATAAAGTGTGTACGAGTCGTTTCTAGGTGATGACGTAGCAATCCTCAGCAACGTTATTAATACACCAACCTATGAAGTGCACCGCGTCACTTCTGAGGAAACACCCCAACGATATTCGAATTTTGATTCATGTCCCTTAAAATGTGACGAGAATTTTTACCCTGACTGTCACTAACCTACCACACACCTCCTCCTTTATCTGGTTTTGGAACCAGTAGTGAATATCAGTAAGACACTTACATAGTCACATGCCAAGTGCAAGCCCTTTCTCATAACAAAGAAAAACAAAAGGGAAGCTCATCTCCATATTAATCTGTTTCAAAAATTATTATTTTATCAATCACTTGTTAGTTGTTACAATCCTTATCGTTTTTCTCTGCTATAGATATATGGGTTTGCTTTAAATGAAACCCATTACTAATATCCACTGCCTAGCCGATGAATCAAAGAGCAAAAACCCTTAAAGAAGCCAAATACGAAAAAATAAACATTCTAATCAATGAAGCGTACATATTTTTGAAGTTTTTAAAGACATACTTACTTTGCATATCGTTATTCAAATAGAAATTTGAATATCGTTGTGGTTGCAAATACGAAAATAAATAAGATATACATAAAAAAAAAAAACTTACTTTGCATTTCTTCGATTGTTGAAGACCAAACCAAAAATTTCTTCATCTGAGTATGGATATGGCGGTTTAGGTTCATTTGGTAATTCTGTGTGACTTGTACCAAAATAAAGTTAGTTGCCAAATATACATTCTAATCAATGAAGCGTACATATTTTTGAAGTGTTTAAAGACATACTTACTTGACAGTAAACCAGAAAGCACGAGAATCAAATTGAACTTTACTTTTAAAACGGTTTTCATCGAAATTTAGGATTTGACAACAAGCCCTCAAACTAAAAAGTTTCACTTGATGGCTCTACAAAAAAACAAACATAAAATTTGTTATAAAAACCGATACGTAGAAGGTTTTGTTGTAAATGTCCACTTATTAATAATCTTACTTCAAGTAGGCATGTGGAAAAGCCTCTTTTGGTTCCTTTGTAGGTCTCTAATATACGCATCATGTAAATTCCAGAATCAGTGTTGTTGCCAAGATTTGATTTCGGAACAAATTCTTCTACTGTATGCATATATACTGAGCCTATATGTGGCATTATTTCTTTCAAACGAGAAATAACAAAGTCTCTC
Organism: Heliosperma pusillum; assembly: GCA_022085475.1. Taxonomy (NCBI): domain Eukaryota; kingdom Viridiplantae; phylum Streptophyta; class Magnoliopsida; order Caryophyllales; family Caryophyllaceae; genus Heliosperma; species Heliosperma pusillum. Next base: position 23,003 of record JAIUZE010066593.1, on the reverse strand, counting down.
TGCGGTCAAAAAATCAAGCAGAAAAGTGAAGAAACACGGAAAGGAAAAAAGGTTTTGATAAATGTAATTTAATAACATGCTATTGTAATCTTACCTTAACTTTAATCATGTTTTCATACGGGGCAGACTTTAACTTCATCGGATTGAGGACATCCAGCTTTGAAGTAAGAAAGTTGAAACAAAAAGTGAGTGGTTTTGCCAACAGCACTGGAACAAAAACCTGAAAATTAGGAACAAAGTTTTAAGATAGCAGCCAAATGGAGTGTATCTAGCAGTGTAATGGAATGTATCTAGCAGCCAAATGGAGTGTATCTAGCAGTGTAATGGAATGTATCTAGCACTATAATGGAATGTATCTAGCAGTGTAATGGAGTGTATCTAGCAATGGTGAAGGGGATGGATACATATATGTAGCATGGTAGATACCCTCCATCTGACTGTTAGATACATATACGTGGCATATTTTTTTACGAAGAGGCCGGGTACTCTTAATAGAAAATAAAAGGAACACTGATCACAGAATAAATACTTACTAGTGATGCTCCCACAAAGTCTTTTTCAATATCATTCTGCCAAAAAAACATCAAGCATTAAACTAGATACAAAATTTGCAGTTATTTACCTATAAACTCAACAAAAAAGTTCTCAAAATCAGACTCACAACATCAAATTCACTTGTCAGATACAACCATGACGGTGAATTACGAGATTTGCATTTCTCAGCCTTGTTTAGGATGTGACACCAAGCATGGATAACAGGCTTGGACACCATATCACCCCAAATAAGTGTCTTCAAATCTCGGCGGTTCAGTTGATGGTGGTCAGTCTTGAAAAGAATCTCACTTCATATACACATAGTACAAATTGTCATACAACTATATGGACAAAAGCAAAAAGAAAGACAATCAAGTGTACTATAATAGAAAACTTGGCAGAGGGTCAAATCTCCGAGATTCATACCTATCATCAAGTAATTCGTTAGACAAAAACTCCACAAGTTCTTTTTCTAATTGATTCAACTCACCCACAACCTTAGTATTCCTCACAAAAAAGGGCGACTTAAAAACCTCAGATGGAAATCTCTCCCTCTTAACCACCTCTGGTTCTGGGGGCAATGATGAAATGGGTGAAATATTAAGTGGATTGAGTGCCTCCTCATTTATATGATCATTGAGTGCCTCCTCATTTATATGATCATCATCTTGTGATTCTGAACTAAGCAATCTAAATGAGGGTGGGTAGACTTAAGGACACACGTGAACCCTAAACTTAAACTACTTGACCTTGAAATAATAAATGAGAGATGGGTAGACTTAAGGACCTAAGGTGGTAGTCTTTGGTGTACCTGATGTTTGTTAGGTTCTAACTTGTTTGTTGATTGTGTTGAGTGATGTTATGTTTGTTTGTATCTACCGTTTTGAGGTGGATCATTATGTTACCTAGAAGAAGTATCCTCTACCGGAGATTTGAAGATTTACAAGCCTAATTGAAGTGTATTTCTTCCTCATCTTTGAATTATCGCGTCCTTATTGTGTTATGCTCTCTTCCTTCTATCTAGGTGCTTTTTTTTCTCTTCCAACTTGTTTGCCTCTTTGAAATTACTCTTGATAGTTCCTCCATCTTACCATTGGTATCCTTACCTTCCTCTTGTAACATTTTTGTGGATGCCATACCCATTTTTTTGTGGTATATTATACTTGGTCGGAAGAACTTTGAATTTTGTGCAGTATTAGTATTTGTTGGAATGAATTTTTGTGATTTGAGGAAAATGGTGTAAATCTAAATTCACCCTATATTGATGATTGGTTGTAACTCTAAGGAAAGGTAGTAAGATAAGTTAAATGATTTTAATGCTTGATGCTTGCCATGACTAATGTGTAGATAGTTCATGGTATTTGATGGTGTAAGGTTGAATGAGTTGGCTATGACTTCTTAACTCATTAGTAATTTAGTCTTTTGGACTTAGAAGTTTAGTATCGTTTTGAAGACCATGCTTACGATATGTCTAATTGGTGTAAATAAGAAGTTTTGAAGGATATCTTGAGGTGCGAAATACTTTGGAGGTTAAGTGACGTCTTGTGGTTTCCTATTGTGTGTTTGTGAGTATAGGCTTGGTGGAAAAGCATTTGGCTATAGTTCTTGGATTTAAAGATATGATCTTATCTTATGGTATCGGAGACTCGTTTGGAGTAGTAAGGTTTTGTTGTAAGTTTTGAACCATATTACTTGAGGATTATTGGATGTAGGTTATGATGGAAATACTTGGGACGTTAATGATGATGTTTGACTTGAGGTTGTACTTTGATAATAATGAACTCGTGGGCTATATGATGTTGATAATGACGTTTTGTTCGGTGTTCTACCTTGTGGGCTGTAGGAGTTGAAAAGAGATTAGTATGAAGAATTCCTTGATAGTTCTTCGGTTTTGAAACCTTTGAGAGTGTGTCAAATTTTGGAATTTAGAGAATGTTACTATGCTTAAGATGTAATTCCGAAATTGGGATACCGTGTTATATGAAAGTATGGATGAATTGGGTTGTAATCTATTTGTTAAAACTAGGTGTACCTTACTTTGATTATTGTGGTACGATGGTCCCTTGTAAGAGACCTTTGTTTGGAATGAGTTGCTTTACTATCACCCTAAGTCGGAAAGGAGAAATTTTATGGATTAAACCTTAAACCTGTACTTGTGCCATCATCCCTTTTCATTTCCATTCTAGAATGTTTTTGTCAAGATTGATCTTTAAGAAATCGCATGCTCATATCTTCTTTCTTACTCGGATAGCTTCATAACTCTATTATCTGCTTTGTCTCTTTCTTGACCTCGTTATTTTCAAAGCTCCTCTCTAGTAATCTCGTGCCTGATTTATTCTCGTGTTCTCCTTGAGATTCCTTATCGTTTCCTATCTCGTTGCTGCTTAATCTTTTCTCTAAGCGGTTTGGATATCCCGTTGTAAGGCTCAGAGAGTAAGTATAAAGTATTTTTTGAATTCTTAGGTTAGAATATGTGTTTTTGGATTGGGCAAATTTCAGGTTGTATTTGATCATGGAAAATAGGCCTTAAGCTCTAGGATGCTTATTGGGTCAAAAATACCAACTGAAACGAGTGTTCTACCACCACGACAGTGCAAGAATAAGGGATCAGGAAAGAGGATTACTTCAAACAAGGAAAAGGCGGTCCTGGAAAATGCGAAGCCTCTGAGAAATTGTCGTGCTTGCGGTGAAATGACTCACCATGATAGTAGAAATTGCCCAAGTCGACTCCCTCAAAAGTGATTTACTTACGTCTCTAAACTGCTTTATGTTTTGTTTGTTTTGAGCGCAACAGAATGAATTGAATTTTAATGTAAAACATGCTTTATGTTTTGTTTGTTTTGAGCGCAACAAAATGAATTGAATTTTAATGTAAAACATGCTTTATGTTTTGTTTGTTTTGAGCGCAACAGAATGAATTGAATTTTAATGTAAAACAACCTATTTGAAATGCTTCAGAGTTTCCATATTATTGTTTATCTAGCAGCGAAATGGAGTGTATCTAGCAGCCAAATTGAGTGTATCTAGCAACCAAATGGAATGTATCTAGCAACCAAATGGAGTGTATCTAGCACCCAAATGGAGTGTATCTAGCAATGTATTGGAGTGTATCTAGCAACCAGTAGTGAATATCAGTAAGACACTTACATAGTCACATGCCAAGTGCAAGCCCTTTCTCATAACAAAGAAAAACAAAAGGGAAGCTCATCTCCATATTAATCTGTTTCAAAAATTATTATTTTATCAATCACTTGTTAGTTGTTACAATCCTTATCGTTTTTCTCTGCTATAGATATATGGGTTTGCTTTAAATGAACCCATTACTAATATCCACTGCCTAGCCGATGAGTCAAAGAGCAAAAACCCTTAAAGAAGCCAAATACGAAAAAATAAACATTCTAATCAATGAAGCGTACATATTTTTGAAGTTTTTAAAGACATACTTACTTTGCATATCGTTATTCAAATAGAAATTTGAATATCGTTGTGGTTGCAAATACGAAAATAAATAAGATATACATCAAAAAAAAAATAAACTTACTTTGCATCTCTTCGATTGGTGAAGACCAAACCAAAAATTTCTTCATCTGAGTATGGATATGGCGGTTTAGGTTCATTTGGTAATTCTGTGTGAGTTGTACCAAAATAAAGTTAGTTGCCAAATATACATTCTAATCAATGAAGCGTACATATTTTTGAAGTGTTTAAAGACATACTTACTTGACAGTAAACCAGAAAGCACGAGAATCAAATTGAACTTTACTTTTAAAACGGTTTTCATCGAAATTTAGGATTTGACAACAAGCCCTCAAACTAAAAAGTTTCACTTGATGGCTCTACAAAAAAACAAACATAAAATTTGTTATAAAAACCGATACGTAGAAGGTTTTGTTGTAAATGTCCACTTATTAATAATCTTACTTCAAGTAGGCCTGTGGAAAAGCCTCTTTTGGTTCCTTTGTAGGTCTCTAATATACGCATCATGTAAATTCCAGAATCAGTGTTGTTGCCAAGATTTGATTTCGGAACAAATTCTTCTACTGTATGCATATATACTAAGCCTATATGTGGCATTATTTCTTTCAAACGAGAAATAACAAAGTCTCTCTGCGGTCAAAAAATCAAGTAGAAAAGTGAAGAAACACGGAAAGGAAAAAAGGTTTTGATAAATATAATTTAATAACATGCTATTGTAATCTTACCTTAACTTTAATCATGTTTTCATACGGGGCAGACTTTAACTTCATCGGATTGAGGACATCCAGCTTTGAAGTAAGAAAGTTGAAACAAAAAGTGAGTGGTTTTGGCAACAGCACTGGAACAAAAACCTGAAAATTAGGAACAAAGTTTTAAGATAGCAGCCAAATGGAGTGTATCTAGCAGTGTAATGGAATGTATCTAGCAGCCAAATGGAGTGTATCTAGCAGCCAAATAGAGTGTATCTAGCAGCCAAATGGAGTGTATCTAGCAGTGTAATGGAATGTATCTAGCACTATAATGGAATGTATCTAGCAGTGTAATGGAGTGTATCTAGCAATGGTGAAGGGGATGGATACATATATGTAGCATGGTAGATACCCTCCATCTGACTGTCAGATACATATATGTGGCATATTTTTTTTACGAAGAGGTCGGGTACTCTTAATAGAAAATAAAAGGAACATTGATCACAGAATAAATACTTACTAGTGATGCTCCCACAAAGTCTTTTTCAATATCATTCTGCCAAAAAAACATCAAGCATTAAACTAGATACAAAATTTGCAATTATTTACCTATAAACTCAACAAAAAAGTTCTCAAAATCAGACTCCCAACATCAAATTCACTTGTCAGATACAACCGTGATGGTGAATTACGGGATTTGCATTTCTCAGCCTTGTTTAGGATGTGACACCAAGCATGGATAACAGGCTTGGACACCATATCACCCCAAATAAGTGTCTTCAAATCTCGGCGGTTCAGTTGATGGTGGTCAGTCTTGAAAAGAATCTCACTTCATATACACATAGTACAAATTGTCATACAACTATATGGACAAAAGCAAAAAGAAAGACAATCAAGTGTACTATAATAGAAAACTTGGCAGAGGGTCAAATCTCCGAGATTCATACCTATCATCAAGTAATTCGTTAGACAAAAACTCCACAAGTTCTTTTTCTAATTGATTCAACTCACCCACAACCTTAGTATTCTTCACAAAAAAGGGCGACTTAAAAACCTCAGATGGAAATCTCTCCCTCTTAACCACCTCTGGTTCTGGGGGCAATGATGAAATGGGTGAAATATTAAGTGGATTGAGTGCCTCCTCATTTATATGATCATTGAGTGCCTCCTCATTTATATGATCATCATCTTGTGATTCTGAACTAAGCAATCTAAATAAGGGTGGGCTAATACCACAAGGCATTGGGAAGGAAGGAGGTGTGAACTTTGGTGGAGAGGGGTGTGTAACCCGTGGAGACAGACGGAGAGGTATTGAGGCTTTAGCTTTTTTTCGCGTATGATGAACTGGCTCAAATGGCTCAAACTCTTGAGACTCAGAATCAATAAGAATAGGAGAAGAAGAGTTGGCCTTAGGGACTTTTTCTTTGTTCTGAAAGTTCATAGCATTACTCGTCTCATTGAGTGTCCGTTTCCCCAAAGCAGTTTCTAGTTTGATAAGAGCCGCCCACAAATCATCCTCTGTTTCAAACGTTTGCTTACCCAAATCAGCATATCTTTTTCTTTTGTCATTGTCATCCAGTTCCTCTTTGTCAGCTTCATTAGAACATTCCTCCTTCTTTTCAACTTTGTCCTTAGAAAATGCACCCTTCTCTTCAACTTTGTCATTTTCAACAGTGTCAGTTGTCTTTTGTGATGAGTATGAGCAATCACTTAGAGCCTCCGCCATTTGTGCCATCTGTTGTACAGATTTAGAATTGGGCCAATCTGTTTTAGCTTGTACAATGGCCTCTGAGAAGCTTTCATAGGCAGAAGCAAGGAAATTTGCACATTCTGCCAAATTCTTGATCGAGGAGTTGCTTCTCTTTTTACTGTTCTTGGGAATATTGCAAGGCTCCGGTTCTTGATCAGGCATAGGTGGTTCTTGATGACACATATGTGATGGCTCACTAGCCTTCTGTTCTTGATGAGATGATGGCTTCTATTCTTGATGAGCTGAAGGCGCACTAGATGCTGGGACACTGAAATTTTCTTCCTCAACTGCACCTTTCACAATACGAGCTTGAATACCTCCCCTACCGAACCCTTGTACCATCTCAGACTTAAGTCTGTCTGTAATAGCGTGTTTTGTCCATCTAGCTAGAGTAGGGAACAATCGAGGAACTGAGAAATAACTATAGGACACTCTATCTAAATAGAGAAACACGAAAACCATGATCGGCCCCCCAAAATAATCATTCTTAGATCTTCTCCAAGATTCAACAGCTTCAATAAACTGTTTTCTAGTGAATTGACACCAGTTTAATGACGAAACTGATGATATATCCTTTAAACACTTCAAAACTCTTAGGCTAGCAGTAGTCCCTTTCACCCTCATTAGAAATGTTGAGACTACAAACACAATGAAGTTCCTTTTAAATTCTTCCCCGCCCTCTCTTTGCCTTATCATCAGATTAAGTATGTCCTTTGTCTCGACCTTTGTGGGATCAACCTTTGTCGGATCATTTGTAAACTGCTTCAACCAACTCCTCTTAAATTCAACAAACTCCTCACTCTTGTCTGATAGGGCGGCTATCTTTACTTCATTTGGGCCTAATGGAATACCAGTCGCTAGATGAATATCTTCATCGGTTATTTGAAGTTGGTATTTCAGGAAAGAGGATGACAATGTGTCGAATCTGGTAACTAGCCAATGAGCAAGGGCCCCAGGGACGGTGTCCGTTTTAAGATTAAGAAGTCCCCCAAACCCTATCGCTTTTATATCAGCAACTTGTTGTGTACTCAGATTACTGTTGATAAATGCAAAGAGCATTTTAGGAGACATACGTGTCTTCAAAAAACACGCCGTAAGATCATCTTCTTTTTTCCTTTTAAGAGGTTTTTTCTGGTTTGCTTTGCTTGTACTTGCACCATCATCATTTATTGACAACTTTTTCATTTCTGTAATTTAAAAAGAGTGAAAACGTCACCAACAAAGAAATGCATCTAGCACCTTGAATGAATGTATATCGTAATAGAAAGTCATAGTAGGAAAAATAAAATTAAGACGATGAAAGTAGTACTCGTAGTACGTTTTTTACAAGCGAAAAAGAACCGTCATTTGACAAACTAACCGGCTCTATACTTAACAGTTAACACATCCAAAAAAAATAAAAAAATCTGAAATATAGCCAGATTAATTGATTTATTGACATCCACAAATGTAGCAACAAAATGTTCAACATAAACTATATGGATGTACTTTAGGCCCCCTTAATCTTATATAAAAGATGCGTAAAATTAGTTTAGATGACTTATATTAATTAGCATCTTTAGCAAGTAGCAACTAATCTGACGGATTAATAATCCACTAAACTTGTCATGTACCTACAAATCAGGCATATTGTAAGCTTCAAAATGGTAGTTAGTCAGTTCATGAATAGTCTAGTTTAAAATAGAGTTTAGATGCTGAGAGTGCTGAGGTAAACTAACGACCAAAGTATAATATAACCTTGAGTCGTATAAAGATGTTGCCCGGGAATCCAAGGAGTGTATCCAGCATCCCATAGATTTGTATCTAGCACCTAAGGCATGCTAGATACATTCCTGTGTATTGCTGGATACACTCCTTTTGAGTGTTAGATACACTAATATAAAATGTATCTAGATAAAATGTATCTAGCAGTCCAAAAGGAGTGTATCCTGCATGCCATAGATTTGTATCTAGCACCTAAGGCATGCTAGATACATTCCTGTGTATTGCTGGATACACTCCTTTTGAGTGCTAGATACACTAATATAAAATGTATCTAGCAGTCCAAAAGGAGTGTATCCAGCATGTCATAGATTTGTATCTAGCTCAAAAGGCATGCTCAAAAGGAATATATGTCGTAATAGACGCATGTATTAAACAATTTAAAGATGTGTATCAATACCTGTAGTTTTCTTATTTTCTTTATTTGTAGTTCCACCATCATTAGTTGTCACCAACTCCTTCATTTTTGTAAATTTAAAACGATGATCAACTGTTTCAAAAGAATACCAACAAGTGTTATGGAGTGTGTCTAGTATATTAAAAGGAATGTATCTAAGTATTGACAGGTATGTATACAACAGTGCAACAATTTCAACAAAGGTAACGTATATACAACAACAAAACGGTCTACTGTTATAAAATACAACAAAGTTTGATACAAACTCGACTCTAATATAATTATACATATTAAAAAGTTCAACAAAAAGATCAATATGTTTAAAATACACACGTACACAGTACATTCGCAAAATGTGATAAGTTTTTAATTTACTTATATCACACCTAATACATAAAATAATGAAATACATCAAGTTGAGATAAGTTTGAACGTGTTAGTAACTGTGCTGCAATGTCAATTGCAGTGTTACGCGCCGTAGATGGGGTGGCCAGAGCACGCAACAAATCATTAACTTGTCCAATTGCAATATCATCAAGAACATTAAGGTGAGCACTCTGATATCGGTTTTTTTGTTGTTGATAATGCAGGATGAGTCTAGCGGTAGTATCATCCGTCATAAAACATTTACAGCGTTGAGAAACTATTCTAGAGCCCCGTCGAACAATCCTTACACCATTGACATCATTCACTCTTAGAGACACCATGTACGCAACTTCAATACGAGGTGCAGTTGGGTGAAAGAGGAACAATTGAGACCAATTTGTACACACCATAGCCATTTTTGCTTTATCCGCATGACTATAAAGTAGGTTGAATATTTTATTCATGAGATCTTGATTATTAAAAACATCATGTTGGGCTTGATACCGGTTGCCAATAAGTTTAACTTCCTTTAACGGAGCAAATGAAAATCTCATAGACTGTTTTTTCTTGGTTACATAATTCTTGACAAAAAGTGATTTATCTTCTTCTTGAATATCGACAACACACCCTTGCACCAATTTTCCATGGTTGTCTTTATATGTACAGAAAAGAGCATGCACCTACATCTTATCAACTTAACGCGGATAAGGCAAAAATGGCTAATATGAGTCAAGATACTATGACACAATCAAATTGAGTGTATCTAGCAATTCCTGAACAGAAAAATACTCCAACAATTGATCATAAAAATTGTGAGAACACTGAAACTCGTGAATTAATTAGAGAACTTCAATTAAGCCAAGAACCGCACTAGACGCATGAAAGGCGATTGAATTTGAAGTTGTTGATGCCATTTTGGGGAAAATGCGGCAGGAATGAAATTGGGGTTAAATTTCTTCAAATTGAGGTAAATTTGGGGGAAATTAAGGAAATAATGAAAGAAATTAATAAAAACAATGAAAATATTCGAATTATAAACTTACATGACGAAGAATCTCCGGAATTTGATCTAAATTGGAGGATTGGTACGATGCGTTTGGACGAAATAGGATTAATATTGTTGTTCGCTACGAAATAGTGAGATAAATATCATGCCGCCGACGACAGCTAAACGCCGTTGGTGATATAAGTCGGAGAAGGAGACCGGTCGTCAGAGGACAGTGTCGGAGAAGGAGATATTAGAAGTAGTGTTTGTGAGGTTGTCGGGAAGTGGTAGGATTTGGGGTTTGTTTGTGAGAGATAAAGAGTGGTAATCTTAGTCGTGCGTTATTTGATCTGATGGGTTATTTGATCTTGGTCGCCGGAGGTTTGTCGGTGAGGAGTCTGACGTCGGCGATCGAAGGTCGTGGGTAGTGATGAGTGAGAAATAGAATTGGGGGATATTTAGTGTGGGGGGTCTAATGGAGCAGAGGAAGGAAATTAAAGGTCTTAGATATAAGCGCGTGTCTTTTTCTCACAGTATATAACTCAGTTCGTAAGTTCGCATTGAAGTATAGGTTCGCACAGGAGCCCAATCCTATATATATATATATATATATATATATATATATATATATAGGGGTGGGTTCCCGTGCGAACTAGAGTTCGGTGTGAACCGTACGAACCAACCTAAAAGTTTCACGCGCATTACTTTTACTCTCTATCATTGTTTTCTTCAACCTCTAGTTATTTTCTTCGTCAAACTTCTAAACAAGGTTCTACAAGCTCCTAAACAATCCACTCTTATTCATCAATCCACTATCAAATTAAAAAACTTTTTACATTTGCAAACATCAGTTCATCACTAATTCATCAAATAAGGTTAGTTTCAACTATTGTTATTTTTTTAATAAATTAGTTTAATAAAAAAAATATAACTTTAATTGGGTTTGTATTTTAGATCTATACGTATATAGCGATTCTACAGTATTTTAAGAGATTAATTTATGAAGAAACATCAAATTAATTGGAAAATTGGAGTTTATAAAAACAAGAAAATACAAAATTCGTTTTTTTTAGGTTTCAATTGGGTTTATTTGCAGATGGTGTTGTAATTCAATTCCTGTTAAGACATTCCTGTTAAGACATTTGTACGATTGACTCTGAGAAGCAACGATTAACTCTATTTCGATCTTTTAATGTCAAAGATTGAATCTGATAATTTCGATCTTCTAATTTTTTCTAATTTTTTCCTGTTTTGAATTAATGATTCGTCTTTCAGGATGGTAATAATTTCATCATGTTCTACTTCTTTGGGTATGAATTCTTCTTATAAATTTGGTTTTTTTAAATAAAGGAAAATTAATAATTGAATTATCTAGTATGCCAAAGCGTTCTTTTCTTAATTGTATTGCAGATGTTAACGACGAAGAAGACGATACAGTCGTGGAAGAAGTTATAGGTAATCATTATTGAATGTATATGGAGACCAAAAAATAATATTGTGTTTCACTGTATTTAATTATTTTTACCTCTAAATCACCATATCTATTTATGTGTAGACATTATACCTGTTACAAATGTACAAGCGTCATCAAGTAATTCACAAGGAGATCAGTTAGTCATGAGTAATGCGTCGCATGAACTTTCCTTGACTGATGTTCCAGGTATAAAATTGTGGCTCGTCTCTGACTAATATAAAATGTATCTAGCAGTCCAAAAAGAGTGTATCCAGCATGCCATAGATTTGCATCTACCACCTAAGGCATGTTAGATACATTCCTGTGTATTGCTGGATACACTCCTTTTGAGTGTTAGATACACTAATATAAAATGTATCTAGCAGTCCAAAAGGAGTGTATCCAGCATGCCATAGTTTTGCATCTACTACCTAAGGCATGTTAGATACATTCCTGTGTATTGCTGGATACACTCCTTTTGAGTACTAGATACACTAATATAAAATGTATCTAGCAGTCCAAAAGGAGTGTATCCAGCATGCCATAGTTTTGCATCTACTACCTAAGGCATGTTAGATACATTCCTGTGTATTGCTGGATACACTCCTTTTGAGTGTTAGATACACTAATATAAAATTTATCTAGCAGTCCAAAAGGAGTGTATCCAGCATGCCATAGTTTTGTATCTACTACCTAAGGCATGTTAGATACATTCCTGTGTATTGTTGGATACACTCCTTTTGAGTGCTAGATACACTAATATAAAATGTATCTAGCAGTCCAAAAGGAGTGTATCCAGCATGCCATAGATTTGTATCTAGCTCATAAGGCATGCTAGATACACTCCTTTGGCGTAGATAATTCTTTCATCTGACATAATTCTTTTTTTTAGTGACCCCAGTAGTTGCCGATGCTAATATAATGGAGCGATTGCCAAGTTGCCCAGAAGAACTTAAACCAACTGAGGGGAAGACTTTTAGGTTGGTTCGTACGGTTCGCACCGAACTCTAGTTCGCACGGGAACCCGCCCATATATATTATCTCTCTACTCTATATATCTCTCATCTAAAATATCATAATCTCCTAACTCGGATCATTATATCTCGTATCTTTAAATATATATACTCTATATATATATATATATATATATATATAGGATTGGGCTCCTGTGCGAACCTATACTTCAATGCGAACTTACGAACTGAGTTATATACTGTGAGAAAAAGACACGCGCTTATATCTAAGACCTTTAATTTCCTTCCTCTGCTCCATTAGACCCCCCACACTAAATATCCCCCAATTCTATTTCTCACTCATCACTACCCACGACCTTCGATCGCCGACGTCAGACTCCTCACCGACAAACCTCCGGCGACCAAGATCAAATAACCCATCAGATCAAATAACGCACGACTAAGATTACCACTCTTTATCTCTCACAAACAAACCCTAAATCCTACCACTTCCCGACAACCTCACAAACACTACTTCTAATATCTCCTTCTCCGACACTGTCCTCTGACGACCGGTCTCCTTCTCCGACTTATATCACCAACGGCGTTTAGCTGTCGTCGGCGGCATGATATTTATCTCACTATTTCGTAGCGAACAACAATATTAATCCTATTTCGTCCAAACTCATCGTACCAATCCTCCAATTTAGATCAAATTCCGGAGATTCTTCGTCATGTAAGTTTATAATTCGAATATTTTCATTGTTTTTATTAATTTCTTTCATTATTTCCTTAATTTCCCCCAAATTTACCTTAATTTGAAGAAATTTAACCCCAATTTCATTCCTGCCGCATTTTCCCCAAAATGGCATCAACAACTTCAAATTCAATCGCCTTTCATGCGTCTAGTGCGGTTCTTGGCTTAATTGAAGTTCTCTAATTAAATCACGTGTTTCAGTGTTCTCACAATTTTTATGATCAATTGTTGGAGTATTTTTCTGTTCAGAAATTGCTAGATACACTCAATTTGATTGTGTCATAGTATCTTGACTCATATTAGCCATTTTTGCCTTATCCGCGTTAAGTTGATAAGATGTAGGTGCATGCTCTTTTCTGTACATATAAAGACAACCATGGAAAATTGGTGCAAAGGGTGTGTTGTCGATATTCAAGAAGAAGATAAATCACTTTTTGTCAAGAATTATGTAACCGAGAAAAAACAGTCTATGAGATTTTCATTTGCTCCGTTAAAGGAAGTTAAACTTATTGGCAACCGGTATCAAGCCCAACATGATGTTTTTAATAATCAAGATCTCATGAATAAAATATTCAACCTACTTTATAGTCATGCGGATAAAGCAAAAATGGCTATGGTGTGTACAAATTGGTCTCAATTGTTCCTCTTTCACCCAACTGCACCTCGTATTGAAGTTGCGTACATGGTGTCTCTAAGAGTGAATGATGTCAATGGTGTAAGGATTGTTCGATGGGGCTCTAGAATAGTTTCTCAACGCTGTAAATGTTTTATGACGGATGATACTACCGCTAGACTCATCCTGCATTATCAACAACAAAAAACCGATATCAGAGTGCTCACCTTAATGTTCTTGATGATATTGCAATTGGACAAGTTAATGATTTGTTGCGTGCTTGGCTAGACTTGTCGCGAGTCTCCAAATTAGTATTTTTAACTACTACAAACGCAAACTAATAGTTAGTGTAAGTAGAGGTCGATCCCACAAGGAAGGTGTTTTGTTTATTAAATTTGTGTAAAAGCAAGTAACTAAAGGGGGGGTTTTGATATGTTGATATTCTATGTCTACTAAAACAAGAATGAAATGAAATATCAAGACAATATAATAATTGAAAATGTGTAACAAATATGAGAATGATTCTTGGACCAAGTAATTTCCACCAACAAGTTATGAATTGATTATTGACTCTTCTTTTCTATTTCAATATTGAGTACTTTGCTATGAAGTTGTTGACTTCTAATTCCACTTATGAATGATTATTAGTTACAAGCGTAAACAAATATTCCTTACAATATCGTCAATTTAGTCAAGCTCTCAATTGTATCGAGATTGTAGATTAAAGCGATGGAATTTAGCAAAGATAAACGAATGAAGAAAACAAGCGTTGCTTCACTTTGGTTCATATAAATTTAGTCTTTTATAACTCAACGATGATGAAAGCATACGAATTGATGAATTATAATTGCTACAATGAAATAGATAAACAAACAAAAGATTCATTCATCTAATCTAGCAATGGGTAATTAACTAATGACAACTAGTTGATCATTCTAGGTGCATAATTAACAAACCAACAATAATGCAAACTAAATTTGATACTCTAAAAATGAAATAGAATTAGAATAAGAGTCTTACAATACAAACTAACTTGGCTTCAAGAACTTGTTCCAAGATGTAGAACTTAGCCTTCCATACAAAATAACTAAAACAAACTAGAAATTTAAAGTATTTTCTATGTATTATGATGATTAAAAGATGGAAGAAGATATGTCTAAAGTGATCAACAATCCCTCCTTTTATAGGTCTTCAAAGAGCATCTTCATAAATCCTAATAAACCCTCATAAAACCTCATAAAGTATGGGCATAATGGCTGAATTAAAGAGGAATTAGAAGAGTCGTCGGAATCCAATGCTCAGCCTCTCCACGCAGCGAGCCTCTCCTCGCAGCTAGCTAGTAGCCGCGCCACGCAGCTAGCCGCTCCTCGCAGCCTGCTTTTCTTCTCTTTTACGCATTTTGACTCATTGTTTTGGGCTTTGACTTGCTTCAGAATCAACCCTCTCATGACATCCTTAGCCCAATACTAACCTCTAAAGAAGCCCTTCTCCACTCATAGCAAGAAATCAATCCAATTACCCCATTAAAACACACAAGTCCATTACCAAACCAACACTCAAGACATAAGCACTAAAATCCCCAAATATACTTCTTAACCCATCATTTAATCATCAAAATAACTTTATTAACCCCTACTAAACTAGACTAATCAAACTTTCCCACGCTTAGACCTTTACTCGTCCTCGAGTAAAACTCAAGGATAAGTCAAAGAGAACCCACACCAAGGTCTATATAGCAAAACGTGAGTAGCTTGCTCCAACTCTAAACACCACAATTAATCACTACTACTCCAACTATCTCTCAATACTTAATCCCTCCGAGTAGGTACATGGTCTCAACAAAGTGCATGTCCAAATCCTAAAATAATGACCATGTGACCCAAGTTCCCAACCAAACAACATCTAAGCCAAACGATAAATCAAAACACAAAGACACAATGTATTTAAACTTATCACACTTCACCACCCAACCCCCCTTATCACTTCAAATGATTAAATCCCGAACCACCCTTCAAACCTCCTTATGTCGCCAACTCCAAGGTAGATCAAGTAATCAAGTAACTTTTTTTTTTCTTTCCTTGTTTTTTTCTTTCTCATTTTTTTTTTTTTTTTTTTTTAACAGAATAAAATATATACAACATGGAATTCCCTCCCCCACGCTTAATCTTCACATTGCCCTCAATGGGAGGAACAACAAAAAGTAAGACATGGAAAAGAGAAAGAAAAACATACCAAAGGACTTCAAGGACCGGAGGGATCTCCGGTACCATCACTCTTAGAGGCATGATCCGCCTCCCTAAGTTCCCGTGTTTTAGCAAAGTCATCCCACTTACTATTCAAAGACCGAACAAGCTCATGTGTCTCCAAAAGCATATTAGAAAGTGCGACGAGCTTATCATCGGTCCTAACTTGCCTAGCATCCACCTCTTTCCTCCAAGTATCAACCTCTTTCATCCAAACTTGATCATAAGTAGCCACGGAAGTAGTAGCAACCGACCGTGTAGCCGTAGTATCTTTACCACTTCTAGCACCATCACCATCACCATTACCCTCCGCATCGTCATTAGACGTACTACCCCTACTAAGCTCGTCGGATCCCTCATCTTCACTTCCATCTTCTCCATCCATTAAAGGATCAAGATCAGGATCGGGGCTAACAAAGAAATCCTCCGTCACTTCCCCATAAGTCAAAGGTTCGTCCTCCGAAGGAGGCATTTTCAAATAAGGATCATTCTTGGGACCCCAACACCAAAAGTAAGTACCCTCTACCAACCGAGGCCGTAGCAACTTAGCTTGGATCAAACAAGGAATATCCAAAAGATAGTTATCCATCAAAGGCACTTCATCATCCCCCACATCTATCTTCAAATGTTTCATTATCAAAGTCACCAAACCCCCACCACCAATCCTAGTTCCCTTCGTAGTACCCAATCGTAAGCAAGATTTCACAAAAAGAGAAACCCAATCGGGAACACCCTCACCCTCCGGAGTCATAGCCCATAAATAACCAAATTGGACACGAGGGAGTTTAGTGGGTTCCCCTTTACAAAGGAATGTATTGGCTATCAAACGGTGAGCAAGCCTAAGACAAGGATGAGGGATTTTTGAGCTTATTTCACCTTGTTTCGCTTTTGTATCCAAACCCGTCAACTCCTTCCACCATTGAGTTTCCGCCTCTTTACCTAAACCCTTATATGTCACCTCACTCATCTCCTTAATACCAAAAGCTTTTCTCAACCCCGCATAAGTTAAAGAATGAGGCTTTCCTTTCAAACGGAAGGTGATTTTAGGAGTTTTATTGGACTCTCCCGACAATGTCAAGGTGGATAAGAACTCTAAAGTGTATCTCCTATAAGTGTGGGCTCCCTTAGTCATGAAATTCTCCAAACCAACACATTTCAACAAAGACTTCACTACATCAAGCATTCCCAATTTCTCTAATGTGGCATGACAAAGGAATCGGGTTTCCGTCATATGACGGTCATGTAAATCATCCCAAATTTGGCCTTGTGTAAGTGTTAAAGAAGCGGGTTTAGGAATGGGTATTCGTCTAGGAATAATGGTGGTTGTTTTCGAAGTGGTGTGGGTAGTTTTTTGTGTTTTGGTGGGTGGTTGTGAGGTAGAAACGATGGTGGTGCCGCGTTTATTGGTTCTCATCCCGACAATGACAACAATGCACAACAAAGAACAATTCCAATTCCTCAAGAACAACAACAAAGCTCACTTACAACTCCAAATCTCCCTCAACAAAGAACAATTTCAATTAATTCAATCACAAGACCAATAAATCACCAACAAAAACTCAAGAAACAATGATAATTCCTTTAAATTAAAGCTAAAATTAAAATTCAAGCATAAAATTAAAAGGAAGAGACAAAGTATGAAATTGTTACCCAAAAGATGAGAAATTTGTTCTTCTATATGAAAAATGATAATGTAATCTCCTTATTGCTGAAAATTGACCCAAAAATCGAACCTTGCAACATCCAAAATTCGAAATTTCCGAAACCCCAATGGTAGGGTATCAAATTTCCGAAAATTACACTAGTAGAAAGAATTCAATAAAAATTGTTGTTTGAGAAGCGAAGCAAAGATGTGAACTAAGTAAGAATGAATTGAGCGTGTGGGAATGGTTCTACGGTTGCAAATAAGAGCCTCGAACGAATTTCCAGTTGACAGAATTTGGGGCTGATTTTTTTAAGTATCTGGGAACCGAATGAAGGAGAGGGAAGCTAGGGTATTCGTACCTGAAGTTGGCCGCGTGGGGCGGCAGAACGGCCGCGTGGGGCGGCTGAAAAAACAGGGAGGAGAGCCGCGTGGTGGCTGTTGTGGCCGCGAGGGCTGGTGCTGCTGCTGCAGCTCTATGCGTGGGGCGGCAAAAGGCCGCGTGGTGCGGCTGTCAAAACAGGAGGAATCGCCGCGTGAGGGTGGCTGGTGCCGCGTGGTGGCTGCTGTCCGCGGCTGTTCAAGGCAATTCCATGTTTTGATTTTTTTTTTTCTTTTTCTCTTTACCTACAAAACATAAACATAAGTAAATTAGATTGAAGGAAACTAATCTAATAACAAGCAAATAGAACTACATAAAATAAAATAAAAGAAAATCGGGTTGCCTCCCGTAAAGCGCCTTAGTTAATGTCGTGGCTCGACATGGGAATGAGAAGCTTAATCTTCATAAATTGGGTCGATAAGATTAACTTCCTCGACCGCTTCATTTTGAAATCCGTCATAATACGGTTTGAGACGGTGTCCATTCACTTTGAAAATCTTCTCCGTAGACGGACTACGAATCTCCACCGCTCCATGTGGAAATACTTGAGTGACAATAAATGGGCCAACCCATCTTGACCGTAGCTTACCTGGAAATAAGCGAAGACGGGAGATGTAAAGGAAAACCTTTTGACCAACGGAAAAAGTCTTCCTAGAAAGCATCTTATCATGCCACGCCTTTGTTCGCTCTTTGAAAATTGCCGCATTTTCATACGACTCATTTCTAATCTCCTCTAACTCTTGCAATTGCAACTTCCGGTGCACACCCGACTCATCCATTCTCATGTTTAAAGTTTTTACCGCCCAAAAAGCCTTGTGCTCAAGCTCGACCGGAAGATGACAAGACTTACCAAAAACCAACCGGTATGGTGACATACCAATCGGAGTTTTATAGGCCGTTCTATACGCCCATAATGCATTATCCAACCTCAAGCTCCAATCTTTCCGATTCGGATTCACCGTCTTTTCCAAGATTGACTTCACCTCTCTATTGGACACTTCGGCTTGGCCATTTGTTTGAGGATGGTAAGCGGTAGATACCTTGTGAGTGACGCAATATTTCTTTAAAAGTGCTTCTACCGTCCTATTGCAAAAGTGTGTTCCTCTATCGCTTATCATTGCTCGTGGAATTCCGAACCTAGAAAAGATGTTAGACTTGAGAAAATCTGCAACAACTTTAGCATCGTTAGTCCTAGTGGGTTTAGCTTCCACCCACTTCGATACATAATCAACGGCAAGAAGTACATATAAGAAACCATGAGACATGGGAAATGGACCCATAAAATCTATACCCCACACATCAAAAATTTCACAATAAAGCATAGGGGTTTGAGGCATCTCGTTACGACGAGAAATGTTACCACTCCGTTGACAATTGTCACAAGTTTTGACAAAACCATGGGCATCCCGAAACAAGCTTGGCCAATAGAAGCCACAATCAAGCACTTTCTTTGCGGTCCTCCTAGCTCCAAAGTGTCCCCCACAAGCATAGGAATGACAAAAAGTTAGAATAGAGCTCATCTCATTTTCCGGAACACATCTCCTCACCACTTGATCCGAGCAATGCTTCCATAAGTAAGGATCATCCCAAACATAGTATTTGGCATCACTCCGTATCTTCTCCTTTTGGGATTTGGAGAAACCTGTAGGAAATGCATTAGAAACAAGAAAGTTAACAATGTTAGCATACCAAGGAGAAACGGAAGTAAGGGCAAAGAGTGTTTCATCGGGAAATGTGCCTCGAATAGGCTCCGCAAGTTTCTCCACATTCACTAACCGACTTAAGTGGTCCGCAACCACATTTTCGGCCCCTTTCTTGTCTTTCACCTCTATGTCAAATTCACTTAGTAACAATACCCATCGGAGAAGCCTTGGCTTAGCCTCTTTCTTTGTCATCAAATACCTAAGAGCGGCATGATCGGTGAAAACCACTACTTTCGTACCAAGTAAATAGGATCTAAACTTTTCTAAAGCAAATACCACCGCCAACATCTCCTTTTCGGTAGTAGAATAGTTCTTCTGAGCCTCATTGAGAGTCATAGAGGCATAGTAGATCACATGGGGCACTCTCCCAACTCGTTGACCCAAGACGGCACCGACGGCGTAGTCACTAGCATCACACATAAGCTCAAATGGAAGAGACCAATTTGGAGCTTGTATGATTGGAGCCGACGTCAACTTCTCCTTTAGCTTGTCAAATGCCTCCTTACACGCTAAGTCAAACTCGAAGTCGATCTTCTTTTGCAATAATTTGCACAATGGTGAAGCTACCTTGGAAAAGTCCTTGATAAACCGCCTATAAAAACCTGCATGACCAAGGAAAGAGCGAACTTCACGAACATTAGTAGGGTGAGGAAGTGATTGAATAGTGTCAATTTTGGCTTTATCAACCTCAATTCCCTTAGAGGAAACCACATGCCCAAGTACAATACCTTGCTCCACCATAAAATGACATTTCTCAGAATTTAAGACAAGGTTAGTATCAATGCATCTCCTAAGCACAAGAGATAAATGAGTCAAACAACTATCAAAGGAATCACCATGCACGGTAAAGTCATCCATGAAAACTTCAATGAAATTCTCAACATATTCCGAGAAAATACTAACCATGCATCGTTGAAAAGTTGCGGGAGCATTACATAACCCAAATGGCATGCGTCGATACGCAAAGGTGCCAAATGGACAAGTAAAGGTGGTCTTATCTTGATCTTCGGGCGCAATAGCAATTTGAAAATAGCCCGAATAACCATCTAAAAAGCAATAAAAAGGTTTACCAGCAAGCCTCTCAAGCATTTGATCAATAAAAGGCAAGGGAAAGTGATCCTTCCTTGTCACCGCATTGAGTCTACGGTAGTCGATACAAACACGCCACCCATTTTGTACTCGGGTGGGAACCAATTCTCCATGTTGATTTTCTACAACCGTCACTCCACTTTTCTTTGGCACCACTTGAGTAGGGCTCACCCATTTGCTATCGGATATTGGGTATATCATACCCACTTGCAAAAGCTTTAGGATCTCTTTCTTCACCACCTCCATCATAGGTGGATTCAAGCGCCTTTGTGGTTGCCTTACCGGTTTGGCATCCTCTTCCAAGAATATGTGGTGCATACAAGTGGTTGGACTAATACCCTTGATGTCGGCAATAGTCCATCCAATTGCAAGCTTATTCTCCTTAAGAACCCCCACCAACTTTACCTCTTGCTCCTCGGTAAGCTTGCTAGAAATGATCACCGGTAAAGTTTCTTCATCACCTAGAAAAACATACTTCAAATGGGAAGGTAATGGTTTCAACTCAACCACGGGTGCCTGCAAAACTGACGGCAACAATTTCTCACTAGGCAAAGTTAGAGTTAAAGGTTTAGAAAATGAAGGTATTATAGGAAGCCTTTCCATCTTGGCTAAAGAAGCCACCACTTTCTTCAAATCATGAGATAGAGAAAAACTTAAATCATCACAAGACAAGCTATTGTCAATAGCTACGAGTAAGTCATCTCCTCCATTCACATTGAACACATCCTGCACTAAAGGCTCCAAAATATCAATCATGAAACAAGAATGATCATCACGAGGATATTTCATAGAATCATAGATATTAAACTTAACCACTTGACCATCGGCTTCCATAGTAAGAGAGCCATTAGACACATCAATTTTAGTACTTGCGGTTCTCAAGAATGGCCTACCTAAAAGAATAGGAGCCGCATGTGAATCATGTTCCATTTCAAGTACATAAAAATCAGCGGGAAAAATTAATTTATCTACCATTACAAGTACATCCTCAACCACTCCCTTAGGATAAGCATTTGAACGATCGGCCAATTGAATCACTACCCCTGTTTTAACTAATGGTCCCAATTTCAATGACTTGTATAAAGAATAAGGGAGAACATTAATTGAAGCACCTAAATCAAGCATAGCATTAGGGATAGTGGTGTCTCCTAAGGTACAAGGCACGGTAAACATACCCGGGTCACTACACTTAGGTGGCAACTTATGTTGAAACAAAGCCGACACATGTTCATTAACTTTAACTTTTTGGACACCCTTCAACTTTTGATTCCTTTTTATGGTACACAACTCTTTAAGAAACTTAGCATACCTAGGCACACTTTTCAATAAATCTAATAAAGGGATGTTTACCTCGCATTTCCGGAAGGTCTCATAGACATCTTTGTCTTGTGTGGGGCGACTTTTCCTCTTGAGTGCCTCGGGAAACGGTGGAGCATCCACATGAGTAGGTGTAACAATCGGTGGTACTTCCTCCTCTTGAACCAACGGTGAGGTGACAATGGGTTCAACCACTAACTCCTCCTCTTGCTCAATAATCTTTGCTTTTGGCCCTTGCAACTCCTTCCCACTCCTTAAAGTAATAGCACTCGCATTAGGCTTAGGATTAGGAATAGTTTGGGAAGGTAGCTTACCGGAATCTTTAGCTTCAAGTCTCCCAAGAGCACTAGACATTTGCCCAAATTGATTTTCCAAGTTTTGAATGCTAGCCTTTGTCTCTTGTTGAAATTGCACTTGATTAGCTTGCATAGTGGCCACATTAGAAGTAAGAGCCCGAATCATTTCCTCCGTAGACATGGATGGAGTGGAGGTTTGACCTTGAGAGGAGAATGAGTTTGAACCTTGTTGCCTCGGAATGAACCTTGGTTTAGATTGACCAAATTGTTGTCCAAATGATGAGCCTTGATTTTGTTGGCCTTGTAGTTGCAAGCCGCCTTGTGGATTCCCATATTGGAAACCGGGATGGTCTCTCCGCATAGGATTATAGTAAGCGGCCTTGACCTCTTCGGTCTCCTCTTGGATAAGTGGGCACCGATCGGTGACATGAATATTGGATGAGCAAAGACCACAAGCTTGCACTTGTTGCTTATTCCCCATGAGCATCTCCCTCATTAAGGAAGTCAAATCTTCAACCTTGCTCTCCAATGATGGGTTGGAGCTAGAATTTGCCATGCTACCCCTTCTTGTGGTGGACCCCACACCAAATCGTAGT
>JAIUZE010066592.1:0-25639 GCA_022085475.1 Heliosperma pusillum | reverse complement strand
GACATGTGGTAAGACTTCCCATCCAGACTCTAGTCATACAAGACGTGTCGATTACACCGAAATTCTGTCACCTTGACGAAAGATCGGAAAAGAGCTCCAGCCACATAGCAAGCGGTACGCTACATGCAAATAACACCACCTCGCAAGTAAACAACATTTGACGGCCGGGTCGATCAACGCAAAGCGTTCGCCTCCCAACAACGTCGTCGTATGCCCACTAACACATGCAATTAAGCAGTAGGATACCTCCCCGTTCCGACATTCCAGCCTTACGAATGTGGAGGTAGCCAAGGGAATGAGAGTACAAAGCACATAACAAAATAGTGCTCAAACCGTATCATTTGTAAAAACCAACTCAAAGTACGACATACCAAAACCCCTCACAAAACATGTTAATAGGGAATTATATAAACTTAACTATGATAAAAATGAATCAATACATGATACATAAGCATTAGAACAAGTTTATAAAGCATAATGAATAAAAACATAGATCACCTCTCCAAAACAACGTTGTTTGGAAACCAATTAAAACAAGGGTCCACTTCAAACGGTCATAACTAGAGTTGTAGACATGCAAATACAGAAATTCCTAATGGAGGTGATAGCTTATCCTTTTACAGTTCCAACGGGATGTCACAAGCCCAAAACAAGCAAGTAACGAAGGATATATGATCATTTTACGAAAAGGGGTCAGTGCAGGAAAACTACAGTCGGCCGCACGTAACGCAGCCAGCGCCACCACGACGCAGCCTGCGTCCTACGACGCAGCCTGCGTCCTACGACGCAGCCTGCGTCCCATGACGCAACTTGCGTCCCACACGGGATTCAGGAACAATCAAATTCCAACAAGTTACCAACAACAAAATCCATATTTATCATCACAAACCATCAATTCTCATATCAATTAACAACTAACAACATCCATCAACAACAACACAAGTCCTAAGCATACTAACCATAATCTAAATACGATTACTAGCCTAGAAAACACATAAAACACGTAAATGTTATCGAGTAACCCTTCACCGTTACCTTTTCGCGTCTTTAAACGATTTCTAAACCTTCCTAGTCTCCACCTACACACAATTAGATAATAGAAGATAAATATCATTCACCTTGAGAAAGACGGATAATTTAAAAAGCGAGAAAGACGGTAATTTTATTACCAATACGGATAGAGGAAGATGAGAGGGGAAGAATAAGACGAACTTACGTGAATTTGAGCAAGAAAAGAATGAGTTATGACGAATCTAAGCTTGGATCAAAAATGGAGGCAAGGGTTTTGGTTTTCTTAGTGAAGAAGGAAAGTTTGAGTTGTGTTGTATTTGTGTGAGGGAGTTAGGGTTTAGGAGGGAGTATATGAGGGAAAAAGTCAACGAAAGTCAAATACGACATAAGACGGGATTTACCTGAAATCTCGCGAAACATTCAAATACGAACTCGAAAATTCTAAATTTGACTCGAAAAATAAAATTCTAAATTAAAACTTAATTTCGCTGAAAAGTATCCGTAAAATATTTTCACTATAAAAATAGGGTACATTTGCGGGTGTTACAGTCCATGTGTACCAACACAAGTGGACGTTCTGTACTTACCACTTGTTTTGGTTTGAATGAAGATCTAACTTGTTTGCATCGGGCACATGAGTCACACATTTTTTCTTGTTCGAATTTGATTGAGGGTAATACCTTAACTAAATCCCACAATTTGATTTTCTTTAAAGTTGTTGGACTAATGTGTGCAAACCTCTTGTGCCACAAGCATGAATCATCTACAGTAGCTTTCATGCACGTAAAGGAACTTGTAGTGACTTTGTTTAAATCAATGATATACACGTTCCTTTTACGTAGACCTTCTAGAATAACATTACTAGTACCTTCAATTATGATGCGACAAACATTTGAATGAAAAACGACCTTATTGCCTTTGTCACATAATTGGGAGATACTTAGCAAGTTATGTTTAAGACCATTTACCAGATAAACATTATTAATAGCATGTGAAGAAGATATACCTTACCTACACCGACTATCTTGCCCTTCTTGTTGTCTCCAAAAGTGACCTTGCCACCGTCGAAGGGTTCTAGTGAAAGAAAAAGATTCTTAATTCCGGTCATGTGTCTTGATCAACCACTGTCGAGATACCATTGATTATTTTCTTTCACTATTATCTGCAAGGGAATCAAATACAGGTTTTAGGTACCCACGCTAAGTTGGGTCCTTTATGATTAGGAACTTTGTAAATTTGATCCTTTCTAACCCATACCTGTTTTACAATTCTTTTGGCCCTAACATAGGGTTGTCTAGGTTTATTATATTACGTTCTAGGTTTTCTATTGTCGTGACGCACGCAAGGTTTGAATGACTGCTTTTTATTTGAATTCGCTTTGAAAGATGAAGGTTTTGATACATAATCGAAAACCATGTCATAAAACCATCTGAACTCATTGTTTCTAAATTCTTTACGTTCAGGTTCAGGTTCAACTCATCAAGACTAGACACGTCATGTTCTTCAACAAAATTAGTTTGATTTTTGTTGTCATGGACATATTTAACACAATTCTCTTTAACATGACCAGTGTGACCACAATTATTGCAAATTAGATATTCTGAAAGATTGACATATTTCCTTCTTCTGAAATCACGGTCAGAAGGAGTGGATTTTCACTTATCATGGTCTCTGCGACTATAACATTCATGTCCTAGACCCATCTTCATGTTATTGTTAGACTGTTCGGTAAGGATGTTTAAGACTTTCTGACTTCCTTCCCATTTATAATGAACTTTTCGTGCATGTAGGAGCAATTTCTTCAAAGACTGAATTTCTTTTTCACATATCTAATGGTCTACATTCGAGTCTTTGGAGGGATTATTCTTTTTAAAATTTTCACGAAAATTATTAAAGCGTTTGTTCAAGATAAATTTCTCCACATTATGTTGATCTTTGGCTTGGGAGAATTTAGCCTCTATATCTTTCAATTGCTGAGAAAGAAAATAATTTTCTTTCTTGTGATCAATGATAGCAACTTCCTTCGCCTTAACTTCCGATTTCAAAAGCTCGTTGACTTTATTCGATTCTAAAGTTATAGCCTCATTAGTTATAACTTTGGCTTGAAGATGCTTAATGTTGAGCTTTAACTCTGAGGTTATAGCTTCATTAGCTATAACTTTAGACTCAAGAGCCTCTTTCTCAACTTTTGTCATGTGTGACGTCGTAGTTGGAGTAGCCATAACTTTAGATTTAAACTTTTTAGCTTTGGCTTTCAGAAGTTGATTTTCCTCAGCAATGTCAAGAATTTGTTCTTTAAGGTCTTTTAACTCTAGACTCTGTTCATGACAATGGTCTAGGGTTTCTTCAAAATACTTAATTAAAGACTTTTTAAACAATTTCTTAACTTGATTTTTAAGTTCAAGATGACTAACCTCTTCATCTTCAAGTGAATCTGATTCTGAATCTGAATTACCGACAAGGCACATATCAGATTCACTCTCGTTGTTACTATCAGAAATTAGGTCAAGACTGACGTTGCTCAGACATAGGTTGGCAACTTCTTCTTCCTTTGACTCGTCGTCTTTTGTGTCGAAATCTCCCCAACAATAAGCCATCATTACTTGCTTGAATTCCTTCTTGGTTTTGTCTCGTTGATGTTTGTCTTTGATTTTCTTCTAGGTAGAGCAATCCTTAATCATATGATCATTGTCCCCACACTTGAAGCAGCCACGACTTGAGAGAGACCCTTTTGACTCGATTGGCTTCTTATAAGATTTGTTAGTGTTATTGTTAAACGTTTTTCCTTGTTTTTGATTAAAGAAGTTTTTCTTAAAACGCTTAGCAAATAACACCGTCTCATCTTCAAGATCCGAGTCTTGTTTTTCACTAGACTCAGCTTGTTAAGCTGATCGGGCCTGTCGCAAGCCCTGGTCAAAGATAATTACCTAGACTAGGCTAATAACAAATTAATGTAATTAGGGAAGTAGGGGTCGATCCTCAAAGAGATGGTGTTTCCTATAGAATGTGAAATGTCTTGCAATTGGGTCTTATCTAACGAGTATCTGGGTTTTGGAGTTTTGATTTCTAAACTAATAAAAAGCATAAATGAAAACAAAATAAAAGCTAATCAAAACGAAAACAATAAAGCAGGTGATGAATTAACAATGATAAAAAGAATCTAGGGAAGTAGGTTCACACATGTAGATTAACATATTGATGAAATTGGATTTAGAACATGCAAGTAATCCATTGTGAGTTCGTAAGAATGATGTGTTCATTACAATCATAGATCAGATGGTCTAGCAGGCTTTTAGGCAATTTACTAGGTCTAATCTACCATGTCATGCTTTGTCTATTCAATTCACGTATTTCTACTTTGGAAAAGAATTCCATTTTAGTCAATGATTTTGATATGGAATCGTTAACTATCGTTATAGTCCAAACATGCATAGACACAATGTTTTAAAAGCACAATTTATTTTATCCAATTATCATCTTTTAATCAACCTACATGGCTACCCAACACCCTAGAAAAACGACTACTCACTCATGGTTATGTTTAGATCTAAGATGATGTTCCTAATAAAAACTAGAATAGACATGTTTATTTGGTTTTGATAATATTTTAAGACTCTTTAATTGGCGAAAATAACGGCGCTAAATTGACGATCTAGGGAAATGAAATGATTACAATGATATTGAAGTAGAATCTAAAATAACATGTAAAGAAAATAGCAATCAAATAAGAAACATAAAGACTTTGGACAAAAGATAAAATAGGAATACCTAGATGACGATCAACAACGACAATGATGAAATATAAACAACCATAATAGAAATTCCTTGCATAGAATAGTCGATCCATGAATTACAATACTTGAACCATATAAAGTAGATTCCAAAGATGGAATTTTTATTGATCTAGGCTAAGGATTTGATGTAGAGAAATCAGAAATAAACTAAGAAACTAAGGACAAAAAGGAAGAAGAAAATGATCTAGACGAGAGAAGAGAGGCTAGGTTTCTCTCCTCCTAATCTAGGTTTTTATGTAATGTAAAAAGAAAAGTAGGGTTTATTATTGTGTGTTAGAGAAGTGTGTTGAGATGTGGTGGCTGAGGCACTCTTATATAGCAGTATGTTTCGTGGGTAAGGGGTCATACATTAAACATATAGGACAAAATAAAGGAAGTCGAAACAAAAGCTCAGATCAGCAAACATACCCGATCGGGTACACTACTTACCCGATCGGGTATGTAGTAATCTGGATGCTTTGACTTTCGTTTCATCTCCCTTGGCCTATGACGTGACTTTCATTATCACCCTTGACCTTTTGAGTCGGGTTTGTTGATAGGGTTTGATGTAAAATGATGATTTCTTCGCCTAATTGATCGATCTTCTGACAATTGCGAAATCATTTTTTTGCTTCTTCTTTCTTTTGAATAAGTGAACCTTCTTGAAATGCCTTTGACTTGGTCAAGCTTGCTTCTTCAAATCGTCGGGTTCTAGGCAAATGCTCGGGAATATAAAAAAAAGGGCGTAGAAACGTCACTTTCCCTACAAAACAGGTTAGAACATAGGAATTCGCCTAGAAGACGATATTACCTCATAAAATGGCTTAACAAAGCACAAATGACATACAAAACCGAGCTAAATTGGGGGTTAAAATCATGCAAATATTCACTTATCAAAAGCCACTTTCTTACTATTGCTATCGTTTGCCTCATCCTCATCCAGAGTAATATCGTGAGCCATTATGGTTCGGAGCAGCTCTTGATAGGATAGGTCAGATAGATCCTTTCATTCCTCAATTACCGTCACCTTAGGTCTCCATCGTCTAGATAGACTTCTAAGGATCTTTCTAGCAATTTCCTCGGAGTCAAAAGTTTTCCAAGATTTTTCAATTCATTAATGATACTAGAGAAGCGAGTGGACATGCTATCTTGCTCCATAGAGAACAATTCATATTTTCGCATTAAAAATGCAATACGTTGCTTTTTGACAACAATTGTTCCCTAATAGGCTAACTCTAGACCATCCCATATTTCCTTGGCAGATGAGCTAGATGAGAAACGATCGAACTCAGTAGCAATCATGCCGTTTTGCATGACTGATAGCTTTTAAATTTTTCTCAACTTTCTTATAATCTGCCACAACATAGTCCTCTTCTTTATTTTTGGTGGAAGTGCCAGTAATAGATCGAAGCATGATCTTATTAGGGTCATTCTTAATTATTAGCCAGTACTCTCAGTCGTTACCCTTTATGTAATGGGTCATCATATTTTTCCATAAACTATAGTTCTTCCCATTGAATACGGGACACGTACTTTAAGTGTTTGGAATCCAGTAAAATAAAATTAAATGCAGCGAAAAATAGATAAATAGTAAAGATAAAAACGGATTAGACTCTTTGCTGTAAGGCAATCCAGAGTAAGAGGTTTCGATACCAATTGTAGATTCTATTGATCGAATACGAAAGGGGGGGGGGGGGGGGGAATTGAGTATTAAAAACTTGCCCCACTTTTTCGATTTATATGATGTGTAATTAATTACTTGATTTTATGGATTAAAATCAACTAATTAATTAATCAAAGTGTTGAGCAAGTAACGAAAATAATGAAAATTAAGAAAGACAAAGGAATTTTTGAAGTGGTTCAGTTTCACAAATCGAAACCTACGTCCACTATTCTCGATTAATAATCTTTAGTACCTTTCTACGGATTACAAAAATTATCAACCAACTCGTATAATCAACTATGATTATAACTCAAGGTGAGTATAGCTAAAAACTCTACACTATCTTACGTTAATAAGAAAGTACATTTTGGCTTGTTTTTGCACATTTTGGATTTTTTGTTGGGCGAAAGCCCCCGGTTTTGAATTCTGGACTTTGTTTTGGATTTTGAATATGGATTTTGAATTTCGGCTTTGGCTTTGGCTTTGAGCTTTGGCTTATGTTTTGGTTTTGGCTTGGGCTTTAGTTTGGCTTTTGGCTTTGACTTTGGATTTTGGCTTTGGTTTGACGTTGGTTTTGGTTTTGGCTTGGGCTTTAGTTTGGCTTTTGGCTTTGGCTTTGGCTTTGGCTTTGGCCTTTGGCTTTGTCTTTGGTTTGGCTTTGGTTTTGGTTTTGCTTTGGTTTTGAGCTTGGGCTTTGGCTTGGGCTTTGGTTTTTTCTTTTGGCTTTGTCTTTTGGCTTTGGCTTTAAGTTTTTGTTTTGGGCGAGAGCCCCCTGTTTGATGTACATGCCTCTTTTGGTTGTACTTGATGGCCTGAATGTTTCTGCTGCTGAAATTTTTTTGTCCCTGTAGGTTAGTCTGAAATCAAAACAAGTTGGGTAGACGACGATTTTGCCATCATGCTGCCGAAAATTATAACACATAGAAATCATACAAGTTACATGTTTGCATGTTGGTGGCCTAAACTGACGCAAAACAAAAGATTGGATTGAAAAACGCGGTTCTGTTGAAAATGTATAAGAGTTTGAAAGAATGGAAAGAGGAGTGGAGTGATTTTCTGAATAAGTGTGCTCATTTGGCGGCAGTGTCCACTTGTGTCTCGAACCCGACGAGGATTAGGAAATTTTCAAGGTTGATATCATTCCCTAGGCTGTCTTGACATATGCTTATGCTTGTCAGGGTGAGAGGTTGAGGATTTCGATGACATGGGGATATCCAAATGTCAAAATACACGAGCATAGTGACGTTCAATATTAACTAGCCCGGGGCCGGTTTTCTTTCGTGTTGCATGAGCGGCACGTGGGCTACGCGGGGTGCGTTACTTTGTTTGTTCTTGAGAATTTGAATGAGTTCTGTCCTTTTTATAGTAACAAGTTCGGTTTTATCAGCGCTTAGATGACGTCCAACGGGTAGACACAACTGTTTGAGCGCTTAGATGACGACCAACGGGTAGACACAACAGTTTAAGCTATCACTTGATGATGAACTTATGAACTGTCATAAAACGTTTTGTTGTAACAAACATGCGGCCCAATCATCACTGGGTGTTTGGCGGAAGGTGTAGATACGAGGTATCTACAGTCGGTTTTATCAGATTTTGTCCCTTATTACGCGTATGCTAATATTATATACTTCTGTCTCATTTAATAAGAAATATGCCGAGACGAGTACGAGACGGGATGAGAAGGAAGAACTGTCACCAACCATTTTAATAAAGGAAATATACTTCTGTAGTTCCCTGCCGGTAAACCAACTGGCAGCCGGTCGACCGGCATGGACTTATGGCTAGTTGAAATGGAAGTTTTTTTGGGCAATTGAGATTTGTGTCGTTGCCGGTAGGCCTAGGCAGTTGGACAACCGACACCCACCAAAAGACTCCAGATTCTACACTTGCTTTCTTCCTTATTTCATTTTGAAATCTAATTGAGGGGATACTATAAATACCCCTTTGTAACCACATTCTGGACACACAACCCTAGATACAAAAACCCTAGATACAAAAACCCTAGATTTAGCTTTCAATATTTCTAATCATTATTCTAATCCTTTGATAATTAGCACTAATAACTCTACTTTCCTACTTTGTTATCTTTAGATTTAGTCTCTCCCTTAGCTATTCTTAAAGATTTGGGTTGTAATTTGAGATTATAGAAGACTTTCCTTCTACTTATTCATCAAAGGTTGCAACTTTCATTAATGTTTGGTACAATTCTACTCCTATTTACTTCTATTAGTTATTTAATTGCATTTTCTTACTCATTCTGTGACACCCTCAAATTTGCGGAAAGAAAAAAAAATAATTTATATACATAACGAAGGGTGTCATAAATAAAAAGGTTCGTTACAAAAGAAAATGTATATTATACATAAGAATTATACAAGACGGGAGACATATCTCCCGTATAAATACGGAAATAAAACGAGTGTATAATCATATACAATCTAAGAACCGAATATAGGTCCAAGGTAAATACTTCGCTCGCTAGCTCGTCAATGTACCCCAAATATGCATTCACCACCTGTTCGACCGCATTAAATATAAACACGGAATCCACAGTCAGTGGGGAGTAACTCCGAGTTCTCCCAGCCACGAAATGTCGATTTTAATGAAACATGAAAAACATAAAAGCAATGTATATATAAAATACAAAACCTTAACATATAAGATATGCTTTTCATGTTATGAAACAAATAACTAACATATAACCTAGCATATGAAAGATATCATGTGAAAACGATAATAAACTATAACCCGAGGTAGGGAAGCTGGTATGCTGGCTCAGCGGTTACCATGTAACATGGCCCTGATACACTCAAACCCTAATCAACACGTAATCATGTGAATCAGTTAACAATCGGTAATCCAAACTCTATCAATTTTAGCCGGCTTGCATCTCACCTTCTAAAACTCATAGAATCATACAAACATGAAAGACCAATACGTCTACAAACAGGCATAAGTTCTTAGAACCGTCAATAGTCGACTTCTGTAACTCGAGGCTATCCCACAAGGTAGGAAAACATCCTAGTCCTAGACTGATCAGACCTAGCGACAACAGCTATTCCGTTCCCCGTCCCATGACATAACCGTCTATGAGAAACTCTACTAGGCGACCCCCTACGCAGAGATGGCTAGTACTTAAGCTGGCTCCAGTCCCAAAACGGATCAGGCAGCCATGCCCCGACTTGGATATAAACCCACCAAGCCGAGACACAAAAGCTATCAACAAGTGACCATATACTCGTTAAAGACAGTACCTGCCTATCAATGTCATGGTCCAAGCTACTCATTTAGAATTAGAATGGTCAAGACGCCATATACTCATAATTCTCTATGGGTACTTAGTCAACACGACACCAACCATATAATAAAACAGTCACGGGAAAAACAGCCTATCATGTGACTAATTGCATATCATAATAATCAAATATCAATCGCCTCATAATCTAACTAAGGCTAATTCCAATAATTAAATACAACCTTACTTGAAGACAAATCCCTGACCCGAGTTCCGCGACGGGTCATCAGTCAAAACGGGGCTGACTAGATCTTAGTTTGACCAAACCCGTTTGGTCAAACCGGCTAGAAACAGAGTCTTTACCACATAGACTTGAACACAAAATCAACATATTCATTACATGTTATTTTATTAAAACTTCTAACATGTGAATTATTAAATCTTACGAAAACCCGCTTGACTTAAAGGATTTCAAATTAAACTACGATCTCGTATTATAATTTCTAACATGTGAGAAATAATAATTTTATGACAAACCTTTTAATTAAATATTTTACTTATTAACATTTCTCACTTGCTAAATATTACAAAACACGATAAAATAACAATAACTCAAAAACTGTCACAAGTCCAAGGAAGGGGACTCATGGGCTGATTTGGGCCGGACCTAACACGGGCCTGGACTTGGCCCACGGGCTGTTTTGGCTGTTTTGGGATGTTTTTATCGACTTTACTAAAAACCGTTTCTTAATATTTCCCGCATGCTTAACATATTTAAAACCCGTCAAAACAACAACCAAACAATCAAATATCGACACAAGACCCAAGGACCATACCCGGACCAAATCCAGACCGGGCTGGACCGGCCTGAACCGGCCTGAACCGGGCCTGAACCAGCCGGTTTGGGCTGGTTTTTCCGGCCATTCTCCACGGTTCAAACAACCACAATTCCAAATTAATTCTAACATGTTTTTCATTAATCAACAACCATTTTAACATCCAATTCAACCATCATTCATACAAAAATCATGGTTATAAATAAATCATACAAATATGTCAAGAACACTAACATATTAAAAATTCCATACAACATATAAATCATACTACTTATCATGTTACTACTAAAAATCATAAATAACAATAACATGAACAAAAACATAAGGTACAAAAGATATGTAACATTAAATTCGTCGAGTAAATCGGAATTGTTCCCTTAGCTAGCAAAATCAAGTAGCACCAAAATAATAAATAAAGAAAAACCCGTCTACTAATCTTCACCCAAAATATACGAGTCTCCAAACTCGTCTTCAAAATCTTCCCCTATAAGAAATGACAAGAAAAACATTATTAGAATTAAAACTTGATTTTCCATTATTAAAGTGTTGAAAACGATTTTGTCGGAATTGAAAATAAACCGTACTTGAAGATGGAGAGCGAAGAGGAGGTTCTAGAAATATAAGTTAGGACGGATTTGAATAAGAAATGAAGGTTTTATGATTATTTTGCTCAAGAACGACGAAGAACGACGAAGAACGACGAAGAACGATGAAGAACGATTAAAGAAAATGTTAATTAGATCTTAATTTGATTTATTGTAAAACAAAAAGGTTGTTAGTGAGTAATGATGGAGTGTGAGCCGTGTACATATACAAGAAATAATGAGTCGGGTTTTGAAATTGTTGTTACGGAATTGACTCGGGTTTAATAATTATATTACGGTAATTAATTAGATATTAAGTTAATTAAATCAAATATCAAGATATTATGTTATTGTAATCTAAAGAAAGAAAAATATCAAGTCCTATTAGAGGGTAGGAGAGCCGTGTGGTTTAGGTAGTAATCGGGTCTGTTTTTGAGCGATTTGCGTAATTTACGTTGACGGAGCGATAAAGTAACAAATATCTTAGATATTCGTATTAGTTTAATCGAAAGAATGAAAATATCTCAAGTGAGTGGAAAAAGATGACATGGGGCGTGTGACTCATGCCAAAGTCGAGTTTCGGGTTTGTTTCGGGATTTAAAATGACTCGGGAATAGTTAAATGATGTTCGGGATTAAACCGTAAAAGTTATTCTTTAAATTCCGAATAAATTCAAAATAATTATATTAAATTATAATAAATCTAAATAAATCCTAATAAAAATAAATTAAAAATATAATTTTTTTAAATAAAATTTCGGTCTTCAAAATTACAAGGCGAGTCGGGAAAAAGTCAACGAAAGTCAAAGTTGACTTAAAAACGGGATTCTCATGGAATCTCTCAAAAATTTCAAATACGAACTCGGAATTTCAAAATTCAACTGGAAACAATAAATTCTACTTTAAAACTTAAACAGGCTGAAAAGTATTCGTAAAATATTTTCACTAGAAAAATAGGGTACTTTTCGGGTTGTTACAATATCTCCCGTATAAATACGGAAACAAAAGAGTGTATAATAATATACAATCCTAAGAACCGAATATAGGTCCAAGGTAAATACTTCGCTCGCTAGCTCGTCAATGTACCCAAAGTATGCATCACAAACCTGCCAACCGCATTAAATATAAACACGGAAGCCACAGTCAGTGGGGAGTAACTCCGAGTTGTAACACCCCGGCCCAAACATTGGGTCGGGAGCGGTCACTCATGATAGCTCTCCAGGCTGTGTACATGGCCCACAGATCAACACAGGTCCTTTCCAGCGCATTTTGTCCTCACTCATGTGCATCCCGGAAACCTTCCCAGGAGGTCACCCATCCTAAGACTACTCTCAGTCAAGCACGCTTAACTTTTTGAGTTCTTTTGCATGGATGACCAGAAAAGAAAGTGCACTTTGTTGATATGAGTAGTACTTTCAAACCCTTTAAGCACTAGTCATTTAAGCCTATCAATGGACCTCTTCAACGAACGTGGGGGGTTACAATCACCCCCACTTGAAGAACGCAACGTCCTCGTTGCGCCTGGGAGCACAACCGCTAACCCAGAATCCTCCCCCGCTAGGTGGGTGATCACAATGGAGCGTATAACAACTGCCTCCATCACCACACGGTCGCAGGGTTGCTCTGATACCATTTGTAACACCCCGGCCCAAACCTTGGGGCGGGAGCGGTCACTCATGATAGCTCTCCAGGCTGTGTACATGGCCCACAGATCAACACAGGTCCTTTCCAGCGCATTTTGTCCTCACTCATGTGCATCCCGGAAACCTTCCCAGGAGGTCACCCATCCTAAGACTACTCTCAGTCAAGCACGCTTTACTTTTTGAGTTCTTTTGCATGGATAACCAGAAAAGAAAGTGCACTTTGTTGATATGAGTAGTACTTTCAAACCCTTTAAGCACTAGTCATTTAAGCCTATCAATGGACCTCTTCAACGAACGTGGGGTGTTACAGAGTTCTCCCAGCCACGAAATGTCGAGATTAATAAAACATGAATAACATAAAAGAGATGTATATGGAAAATACAAAACTTTAACATAAACAATATGCTTTTCATGTTATGAAACAATTAACTAACATATAACCTAACATATGAAAGCTATCATGTGAAACCGTTAACAACCTATAACACGAGGTAGGGAAGTTGGTATGCTGGCTCAGAGGTTACATTTAAAACATGGCCCTGATACACTCAAACCCTAATCAAACAAGATATCATGTGAATCGGCTAACAACCGGTAATCCAAACTCTATCAACCTTAGCCGGCTTGCATCTCACCTTCTAAGATTCATAGAATCATCAAACATGAAAGACCAATACTTCTAGAAACAGGCATAAGTTCTTAGTCCAGTCAATAGTCGACTTCTGTAACTCGAGGCTATACCACAAGGTATAAAAACATCCTAGTCCTAGATGATCAGACCTAGCGACAACAGCTATTCCATTCCCCGTCTCATGACCAAAAGTACATAAGAATCTCTACTAGGCGACCCCCTAAGCAGAGTTGGCTAGTACTTAAGCTGGCTCCATTCCCAAAGTGGAACTATTAGGCAACCATGCCCCGACTTGGAGATAAACCCCCCAGGCCGTGACACAAAAGCTATCAAGCTGTGAACTCCATATGCTCGTTAAAGATAGTACGGCCTATCTATGTCATGGTCCAAGATACTCATTTAGAATTAGAATGGTCAAGACGCATATACTCATAATTCTCTATGGGTACTTAGTCAACAACCGACATAGATATCAACAATTAAACAGTCACGGGAAAAACTTCCTATCATGTGACTAATTGCATATAAATCATATTCAAATATCATATCGCCTCAAATCTACTAAGGCTCATTCATTCATTAAATAAAACCTTACTTGAAGACAAATCCCCGACCCGAGTCCCGGACGGGTCATCAGTCAAAATGGGGCTGACTAGATCTTAGTTTGACCAAACCCGTTTGGTCAAAACCGGCTAGAAACAGAGTCTTTACCAATTAGACTTGAACATAAAATCATCATATTCATCTCATGATAATTTTATTCCAACTTCTAACATGTGAATTATTAAAATCATACGAAAACCCGCTTGACTTAAAGGATATAAAATTAAACTACAATCACGTATTATAATTTCTAACATGTGAGAAATAATAATATATTGAAAACCTTTTAATTAAATAATTTACTTATTAAAATTTCCCACTTGTTAAATATTACAAAACACGATAAACTAACTATACTCAAAAACCGTCACAAGTCCAAAGGACTCACGGTTCATGGGTTGGACCGGTTTTGGTCACCATTTCTAAAAATCGTTTCTTAATATTTCCCGCATGCTTAACATATTTAAAACCCGTCAAAACAACAACAAAACAATCAAGTATCGACACAAACCCAAAGAACCAAAACACGGACCAACCAGACAGGGCTGGACCGGGTCTGAACCGGCCTGAACCAGCCTTGTTTGGCCCGGTTTTCCAGCCACCAAAACAGCCCCCTACGGCCACCACCAACATCAACTCTAAATTATTTCTAACATGTTTTAATTAACAAACAACCATTTTAACAATCATCCATACAAAAATCATGATTATTAACAAATCATCCAAATATGTCAAGAACACAAAACATGCCAAAAATTCATACAACATAATAAAATAACAACTTATCATGTTACTACCTAAAACCGTAAATAATAATAACATAACCAAAAACAAAAGATATGTAACATTAATTCGTCGAGTAACTCGGAATCGTTACCTTAGCTAGCACAATATCAAGTAGCACCCAAAATAAGAACTAAAGAAATAAGAAACCCGTCTACTAGTCTTCTTCTAAAATATATGAGTCACCAAACTCATCTTCAAAATCTTCCCCTATAAGAAATGACAAGAATAACATTATTAGAATTAAAACTTGATTTTCCATAATTAAAGTGTTGAAAACGATTTTGTCGGAATTGGAAATAAACCGTACGTGGAGATGAAGAGCGAAGAGGAGACTCTAGAAATATAAGTTAGGATGGATTTGAACAAGTAACGAAGGTTTTGTGACGATTTTGCTCAAGAACGATGAAGAACGATGAAGAACACCAAGAACGATTTTGATTATATTAAAGAAGGTATTAATTAGATATTAAGTTGATTTATTGTAAAATGAAAAGATAGTTAGTGAGTAAGAGTGGATTGTGCCGTGTAATTATAGAAGAATTATGGAGTCGGGTTTTGAAATTGTTGTTACGGGATTGACTCGGGTTTTATAATCATATTATGGTAATTGTTTAGATATTATTAGATTTTATGATAGTTTAATCAAATATCTAGATATTATTTAGATATTATGATAGTTTAATGAAAATATCTAATCCTAAGAGGACAAGAGGAAGTAGGCGTGTGGATTGACAGATATCGGGTCAGTTTAAGCGATTTACGTAATTTAAACTGACTGATTGATAAAGTTACAAATATCCTAGATATTATTATTAGTTTAATCAAAAGATCTAATATGAGTGGAAAGAGTTGACTTGGGCGTGTGACTCATGCAAGAGTCGGATCTCGGGTTTGTTTCGGAACTTAAGTTGACTCGGGAATAGTTAAATGACGTTCGGGGTTAAACCGTAAAACCTTCTCTTTAATACCGAATAAACTCAAAATAATTATATTAAATTATCATAAATTCAAATAAATCTTAATAAATTAAAATAAAATAAATTTATTATTTTTCAAATATAATTTCGGTCTTTCAAATTATGGGGTGAGTCGGAAAAGTCAACGAAAGTCAAAGTCGAGTCAAAAGTCAAGAAAAGTCAAAGACGACTCAAAAGTCAAGAAAAGTCAAAGACGACTTAAAAGTCAAGAAAAGTCAAAGACGACTTAAAACGGGATTCTCATGGAATCTCGCGGAAATTCCAAGTACGAACTTGGAAATTCCAAATTCGACTCGAAACAATAAATTCTAAATTAAAACTTAAATTTGCTGAAAAGTATCCGTAAAATATTTTCACTAGAAAAATAGGGTACATTTCGGGTTGTTACACATTTTTAGTATCACGGAGGCCAATAATTGAACTTGCACGCCCAAAATGTAGAATCAGCATTTTGTTAAAACAATAACATGTGAATTTTAAATGACAATATAAAATGGTAGCATGTTAGCCTTCCCCTTCTTTTTCTTCTTCTTTTTCGGGCTAGTTGTCCCATAATATTTCGTGACTCCGACATGTAATGGGACGCCCCTCAATCGACCTGGATGCTCGGGTCGGCCGATCGCTCTAGCAAGAACGTCGTCATGACCACTCGGAGTGAATTTCCCTTCCGCAACCTCCTTCAGAACATTCTCCTATAATATATTAAATAAACTTAATTTTATTTTTGTTACTATAATAAATTGATAGTCAGACATACAATAATTAAAATATAAAGTTATTAAAAACCCGTCTTAATAAAGTAATACTTACTATGTTGGCCAAGACTTCCTAATCATATTCGTTACATGTTCGGGATCCTTTAGGCGTGTGCCCTTCTTTATAAGTTACGTGCCGATTCAAGTCGGTCACTCCCTTTGACACCTACACATTAACTCAAAAATAATATATGTATACATGTATATCAAGTCCAAGTATGATTAAAAAAATATAATATATAGATGCTACTTACGAGATCGTCTTCTATCAATCTGTAACCGCCTCGAGAACCATAATATACCCCCCGCTTCTGTGAAATGTTAGCACGATTTCTGGCGCTAACGGTCTTCAAATCATATAAAATCGCAAGTAAATGAGATAATTAGAAAATTATAGATACAAGTAGACTTTTAGAAAAATGTAACTTGAAACTTTTAGAAAAATGTAACCTTAAGTAGAGTTTTAGAAAAATGTAAACATATGACATGGATACTTAACCTGAAACTTTTCAGTAGCTCGTTTCGCTTTATAATTATCCCATTGTTGCTGAGTGATGTTGGGGTACTTTGTCGGTGGGCTCTTATGCATCGCCCTCGTCGCCTTGTCGACATACAAGTGTAATTTGGCAAGGTCACACCTCCACTGCCTTAAGACTGCCGCTGCCTTATGTAATAGATACTTATCATGGCAGTCGGGAATATCGAAAGCTTCCTGCATCATCATCATATATACTAATAAGCGGCTGTCTAATATCATACCTTTATACGAACATTTATACGGCTTCCTGCCTTATGTAATAGTAACCTTTATACGGCTTCCTGTCTAATATCATAACTTCTGCCTTAAGTAATTATCATACCTTCATACGGTTCAAGAGTAACTTCTGCAATACAGGATTTAGATTCCTGAAATCATCTAAATCAATAGGCGCAAACTATTTGGTTGTAACTCCAATCCAAGTGGATAAATAGCCAACATTTGGACCAGTAGGAACACCTTTCACACTCCAATTTATAGGCAGCGGCTGTTTTGCCGCTATAGCTGCAAGGGGTGCAGGGCACTTCGAAGCACCCCTCTCACCAGGCTTATCCCCCTTATCATTGTTTTGTACTCTTTTCCGTTTTTCACCCATGATTTACTAGGTCTTAATCCACCATGTCATGCTTTGTCTATTCAATTATTGTATCTCTACCTTGGAAAAAAATTCCATACTAGTCAATGATTTTGATCAGGAATCGTCAACTATCGTTAAAGTCCAAACATGCATAGACACAATGTTTTAAAGGCACAATTTCTTTATCCAATTAACATCTTTAAATCAATCTAACATGGCTACCCTACACCCTAGAAAGGTGACTACTCACTCATGATAATGTTTATGTCTAGGATGATATCAACAATGAAAACTAGGATAGACATGATTAGTTGATTTTGACAATAATTTAAGACTCTTTATAAGGCGATAATAACGACTCTATTTGACAATCTAAGAAATGAAACTACGATTATAACAACATGAAAATGAATCTAAATGATATGAATAGAAAATAATAATCATATAAGAAACACAAAGAACTTTAAACAAAGGATAAATTAGGAATACCTAGGTGACGATCAACAACGAAAGTGATAACGATAATAGAAATCCCTTGCATAGAATAATCGTTCCTTGAATTACAACACTGGTACCCAACAAAGTAGACTACAAAGATTGAAATTCTTATTGAACTAAACTAATGTTTTGATGTGAAATGGACAGAAATAAACTAAGAACTAAAGACAAAAGAAGAAAATAATCTAAACTAAAAAGACTAAATTAAAGAGAAAATATAAGAAGAAAGGAGATGTTGTGAGTTGTATAAGAAGTAGATGTATTGGA
Source organism: Heliosperma pusillum (assembly GCA_022085475.1). Lineage (NCBI taxonomy): Eukaryota > Viridiplantae > Streptophyta > Magnoliopsida > Caryophyllales > Caryophyllaceae > Heliosperma > Heliosperma pusillum. Next base: position 7,260 of record JAIUZE010066592.1, on the reverse strand, counting down.
TCATTGTGAAGAGAGGCTGGAGCATCTATATATAGCATTAGGGTTTCGTGGAGAAGAGGTCGAGCATTGAACACATAAGACAAAAATAGGAAGTTGAAGCATTTTTCTCGGATCAGCAGGGATACCCGATCGGGTACACACTTACCCGATCGGGTAAGTGGTCATCTGGAAGCTCTTGACTAACTTTTCATCTTCCTTTCCTTTGACTTGACTTCCATCTTCCCCCTTGACCTCTTCAATCGGGTTTGTTGATAGGGTTTGATGTAAAGCGATGAATTCTTCCGCCTAATTGATTGATCTTCCGACAACTACGAAACTGTCTTTGCTTCTTCTCTCTCTTAAGTTAGTGAACCTTCTTGAAATGCCTTTGACATGGTCAAGCTTGCTTCTTCAAATCGTCGGGTTCTAGGCAAATGCTCGGAAATATAGAAAAAGGGCGTAGAAACGTCACTTTCCCTACAAAACAGGTTAGAACACAGGAATTCGCCTAGAAGACGATATTAGCTCATAAAATGGCTTAACAAAGCACAAATGACATACAAAACCGAGCTAAAATGGGGGTTAAAATCATACAAATATTCACTTATCACATATTTACCTTATCGGCATGAGGTATTAAAACCTCACAGCACTAGGTACCTCACACGTCTCCTCATGTAACAACCCGAAAAGTACCCAATTTTTCTAGTAAAATTTCTTAAGGATACTTTTCAGCAAGGTTAAGTTTTTAAAATAGAATTTATTGTTTCGAGTCGTATTTTGAAATTCTGAGTTCGTATTTGGAGTTTCTGAGAGATTTCATGAAAATCCCGTTTTTAGTAATCTTTGACTTTTCTTGACTTTTAAGTCGTCTTTGATTTTCTTGACTTTTTAAAAGTCGTCATTGACTTTTCTTGACTTTTAAGTCGTCATAAACTTTTCTTGACTTTTAAGTCATCTTTGACTTTTCTTGACTTTTAAGTCGACTTTGACTTTCGTTGACTTTCCCGACTCGCCTGGTAATTTTGAAGACCGAAATTTTATTAAAAAAATAATATTTTTAATTTATTTTTATTTAGATTTATTAGAATTTATGATAATTTAATAAAATTATTTTGAATTTATTCGGAATTTATAATAAGGTTTTACGGTTTAAACCCGGGAATCATTTAACTATTCCCGACTCATCGTAAATCCCGAAACAAACCCGAAACCCGACTTTGGCATGAGTCACACGCCCATGTCACCTTTTTCCACTCACATTAGATATTTTGAATTAATATGATTAAACTAATAATAATATCTAAGATATTTATAACTTTATCGATCTGTCAACGAAAATTACGCAAACCGTTTACAAAACAGATCTGATTCCTCTCATTTCTCACGGCTCCTATCCTCTGTAATAGGGCTAGATATTTTCATTTCTTTTCATTAATATAACATAATATCTAGATATTTAATTTAATTAACTTAATATTTAATTAATTATCTTATTATAATAATAAAACCCGAGTCAATTCCGTAACAACAATTTCAAAACCCGACTCATTATTTCCTCTATATTACACGGCACTCACCCCAACATTACTCACCAACAACTTTTCATTTTACAATCAATCAAATTAAGATCTAATTAATCGTTCTTCATCGTTATTCATTCGTTCTTCGTCGTTCTTCATTTGTTCTTCGTCGTTCTTGAGCAAAATCATCATAAAACCTTCATTTCTTAATTAAATCCGTCCTAACTTATATTTCTAGAATCTCCTCTTCCCTCTCCATCTTCAAGTACGGTTTAATTTCAAATCCGACAAAATCGTTTTCAACATTTAATTATGGAAAATCAAGTTTATGTTCTAATAATGTTTTTCTTGTCATTTCTTATAGGGGAAGATTTTGAAGACAAGTTTGGAGACTCGTATATTTTGGGTGAAGATTAGTAGACGGGTTTATACTTCTTAATTTTTTTGGTGCTAATTGGTTTTGCTAGCTAAGGTAACGATTCCGAGTTACTCGACGATTTAATGTTACATAGCTTTTGTTTCTTTTGTTTTTGGTTTATCTTTTGTTCTTATGTTTTTGGTTTATGTTGTTGATTTATGATTTTTAGTTAGTAACATGATAAGTAGTTATTTTTATTATGTTGTATGAATAATTAGCATGATTATTGTTTTTGACAAATTTGAATGATTTAATTATAATCATGATTTTTGTATGGATGATTGTTAAAATGGTTGTTTGTGAATTAAAAACATGTTGGAATTTATTTGGTGTTGTTGGTGGTTGGAACCGTGGAGATAGGCTGAAAAACCAGCCCAAACCGGCCGGTTCAGGCCCGGTTCAGGCCGGTCCTGGTCCGGTCTGGATTAGTCCGGATTTGGTCCGTTGGTGTTGTGTCGATGTTTGATTGTTTGGTTGTTGTTTTGACGGGTTTAAATATGTTAAGCATGCGGGAAAATATTAGGAAACGGTTTTTAGTAAAGTCGATCAAAAAGCCCAAAACAGCCCAAAAACAGCCGTGGGCCCAGTCCAGGCCCATGTTAGGTCCGGCCCAAAATCAGCCGTGGGTCCTCCCTTGGTCTTGTGACGGTTTTTGAGTTATTGTTATTTTATCGTGTTTTGTAATATTTAGCAAGTGGGAAATGTTAATAAGTAAAATATTTAATTAAAAAGGTTTTTCATAAAATTATTATTTCTCACATGTTAGAAATTATAATACGAGATCGTAGTTTAATTGGATATCATTTAAGTCAAGCGGGGGTTTACGTAATATTTAATAATTCACATGTTAGAAGTTTTATTAAAATAACATGTAATGAATATGTTGATTTTATGTCTATGTGATAAAGACTCTGTTTCTAGCCGGTTTGATCCAACGGGTTTGGTCAAACTAAGATCGAGTCAGCCCCGATTTGACTGATGACCCGTCGCGGGACTCGGGTCGGGGATTTGTCTTCAGGTAAGGTTTTATTGAATGAATGAATGAGCCTTAGTAGATATGAGGCGATATGATATTTGAAGGTGATTTATATGCAATTAGTCACATGATAGGCAGTTTTTCCCGTGACTGTTTGATTGTATGATATATGTCGTGTTGACTAAGTACCCGTAGAGAATTATGAGTAAATGGCGTCTTGACCATTCTAATTCTAAATGAGTATCTTGGACCATGACATTCGAATCCCAGTTAATTTATTTTACAACTCCTTGTAAATATAATTAACTAATTACCTCTACCTCAAAATATATGCATAACCTCAACTAATTTAATGAATTAACGATTAATCACTAAATTAAATCATATTTAATCGTATTAAAATACGACGTAAAATTTATTCAGTCAATTATCGTATAATTGACTAATAAACTTAAGTGGAATGAGTTCGCAACTCAATTTCCAATAAATAACTCTCGTAACTAAACGTACATTTCAAATATATGTAATGCTCTAATTAAACTGTATCGTATACAAATAATCAGTAATCTTTTTGGGTCTCATCCTATAGGTGTGACCTAAAGGGATCAGTTGATTACCGCCGTCATACGACAATAACGTCAAACTCTAGTCAGCCAAGCGTTACCGATTTACGTTAATCAACTGACGTGGAGTATCAAAATATACTAATCATGCCACGTATATTCCAAATGAGATTTATTATATAAATGCACTATTGTGGAGGACACTTACTCCAACAATCTCCCACTTGTCCGATACAAGTTGTGCATGTGGCAACACTATTGTGGAGGACTCCTACTCCAACAATATCTCCCACTTGTCTCGACAAGTTGTGTGCTACCAATTCTCTTGTCTCTTTTGTGTCACATCCTCCCACTCATTGCAAGGTGTCTTACAGGTCGCACTTGTAATTAAAAATATAAATAGAGTGGTTTTCTCGATCTGGGAGAGTAATTGTCTGACCGGAAAATCTACCAGAGATCTCTTCCGAGCGTGGCCACGCATTTCCATTTATACTACTCCTCGAGTGGGCCCGAAGAGTTAATACCCACGTGGGTGGACAATTCCTTTTACACCATCTTACACTGTATGATGCAGATCAGCCTCATGACCCAGAAGATGTCCATCGGCCTCCTTTTCAACGGCACGGACCTAGGACAAAAACCAAAGTCAATCGGCAACTACACCGACTCAGGTAAATGGTCGCCAGTCTAAAGAATCGACTCATAGAAATAAAATAGAAATCCCCGCCACGACCAGGCTTCAACAATTTTGATAAGGGACTCTATTATGGTCACTGCCCGACAGAGTGTCTCAACAGTCTGTCTATGTAAACGACCAGTCATCTCCATGACCCCATGGTGCTGAACCAACCATCGATTGACTTACAATCTAGTCACTTCGAGACGTCACCTCAAATGAGTGACTAGGGACAAAACATTAAGTTCATCATGTTCACTTAAATTGGGTTCAACCTTTCTTTCAACCAATTCGGATAAACAACGTATTAAAATTTAGTCAAACTAAATAAGGGAGTTTTTGATGAAACTCTAACAATGAATGCGATTATCAAATATTTGGAAAAATTGATACGCTATCAATAATTTCATATCTCATAATCTCTAGCAATTCAGGTACATATTTCAATCCCATTGAAATGACATGACTATCATGTTCAGCCTGCAAAAGGCATGGCTAATGGATTAGCAATACTTGCATCTTTCCCATCGTTATGATTGTTATTTCTCTTTGTCTACGTAATCTCATATTACATAAAACTTTCTGAGTACATGTCTAGGTTTGAATCTAGACTTAGGACTCTTGGCCTAAAGGTAGCTCCCACTGTTTTACCAGTATCATGGGATAGGATATACAACTATAGGAACTACTTCTAGTCCCTCTAATACTGTCGAATCCAAGCTACTTTCATATGCATCATCATATGATGCAATGTACTCTATTTCCGTTGTAAAATCTGCAATGATAAACTGCTTGGAACACTTCCAGCGGATACATGACATTTATATTTGAAAATGTCACTCCTACTTGGAACCTTTCCGATAGTCTTTTCTGCTTGGAACTCTTCCAACAGATAAATCTTCTATAAAACACAGCCAGTTCGTGATTTCAAATCAATTTGATCAGTTTGGAAACTGAAGTCTGTGTAACTCCTTACACACAATTCACTGTAAACTCCAAACACATGGAACATATCTTTAGTCCTTCTCAAGCACGTAAGGATGTTCTTTATGGCTATCAAGTGACTCTCACTTGGATTTGATTGCAAACGACTTGTCATGCTCAAAGCATGGGAAATGTCGGATTGAGTATATATCACAGCGTATATAACTGATCCCGCAGCGGAAGCAAAAGGAATCAATTATCATATGTTCAACTTCCTAGTCAAAGATCTTATCAATATAAGAATTTTTTACTCAATGCTAATATCCTTTTTGATTTATCTCCACAAATCCGGATATCTAAAAGATGTATTCTACTTCTCCAAAATCTTCCATCATTTAAAATGATCAATATGTCTCCACATATAAGACTGATGAAAACCATATTACTCCCACTAAACTTCATGTATAAACATAATTCCTCGAGATATCGAGAAATATTTTACAACATGATTGTCACACTAATTCCAAATCTTTAGTGCTTACTTAAGACATCCTCTTAAGCTTGCAAAATTAACTTAGGATAATTAGGATCTACGAACCCACAGGTGGATATAAAATATTCTACCTCTTCTAGAATCGTGTTCAAGAAGGTGGTTCTTGAGATCCAATTGTCATCATACTATTATGAAATGGTGTAATCGCTAAGTATATTCGAATGGATCAAAGAATTAAGGTTGGTGCAAAACTCTTTGCCTACCAAGTTATCTTTGAAAACATTTTAATGTTCATCCATGCAAATTTCGATTTTAAAAATCAATTTACATTGAAGAGGTCGTACTTCTTCAAGTAAAATTTACCAGGTCACATACCTGACCATCACGCATGGAGTCCATTACGAATCGCATGACTCTAAGCCATAGCAAGAAGTTGGGACTAGAAACAGTCTCTTATAAGTCACAGATTAGAATTCATCTCAGTAAAGTAGATTAAAATCCCACCTGACCTCTTAGGTTCCGAAGAAACAACTGCTGAACAAGCAATGAGGAAAACTTTTTTTTTTCGGACCATATGCTCAGTTTGTGGCTCTTGAAACATTTTCTCCCACTTTGTCTTATCAAAAAATCGTATTTTTATTGAAAGACAGCATCACGAGTCCCAAACGCTTTGTTCTCGTGGTCAATGTAGGATTATTGAGCACTTGTTTCATTCGGATAACTTACAACTTAGGTACGCTACCCATCCATATCGTATATAGAATAAAATCAGACTGTTTTAAATGTGCTTTAATATGGTGGGAAAAGAAATAGCAGACAAAATAATAAAAGCCCAAGGTTAGTCAAGTGGCTCAGTTTGACTTGACAAATACAAAATCATATCGTATAAGGTTTTGTTTCTCTATGCAACAACACCTTATCTAATAATGTGTGTTAGAGAAGTTAACTTGTGAAACCATTTCACAATACTTTTGGTGAAAATCAAAGTCAATACTTAGATATTTCTTTTACGATTTGGTCGTAAGTCCTCTATCTAATACTCTTGGTGATTAACTACTTCACATTGAAACTCTTTGAACTTTTCAAAGATTTCTCTTAGCACCTCATTAAGTAGAATCAATCACAATATCTACTTAAGTCGTCGGTAAATAAACTGAAGTAGTCATTACTATCTCTGGTTGTGATTGTTATTGGACCACACATATTCTTATGTAATATGGCCAATAACTTACTAGTTCGATTTCCTTTTCAATAAAAAGGGCACTAATAATCTTGCCTTGAATACAAGATTCGCACACACCATAAGATTCAAAATCAAATATTTTAGGGGTGCTACACAATCCAGAATTAAGATTAGATATGGGTCACCAATTTTGAGCCTTTTTCAATCTATATGACAAGTAATTTCTAGTTTAGGTCAATAATATAATTACCTTTGATTGGTATGGGATAACCATTTACCAAGTATAGGCATAAAAAGATACAACGCTTGTTCCATTCACAAAAGTGAAACACTTGTGTCGTACACAAAAGTGGATACTATATTCTTTATTTAGAGGTCATGTACATAATAACGTTTATTAAAGTATACCTCTAAATCCAAAACTAGATTGATCATATTATAACTTTTATATGTCTCTATGGAAATAAAACTACAATAATTTTATTTCCCTTGTACGTCGACATTTAATCATGGTTAGTCGTCGCA